>PVLD010005992.1:0-105358 GCA_004027595.1 Dinomys branickii | reverse complement strand
CTGACTAAATTTGCATGTCTGTATATGGGTCCATACATCTACAATTCGAAGATATCAATGGATAAAGCAACAACTACTGTTGAGACCATATCACCTTGTCTATAGATTAGTTGTGATTGTACTATTTTCTAGGATAATGGGTGTCTGTTTGTCAATATGTTTTTGTACTTTTATGTTTCTAAAATAAAAAAAAAATAAATAAATAAAGTGTATTTACTGCTTAGCAGGTGCTAGGAAGAGGCTATTTACGTGGCGAAGCCTCACTTGAATGACTAAAGGAGACAAATTTGCACCTGCTATTTATTTAACCAAATGACTTTACTGCCAATTGTATTTCTGCGTCTGGTATGCATGATGGGACCAGAACTATCTGAAATCTGGTTTCTGGTAGATCATTTTCTGATGTTCTTAAAAGACTGGGCTGTGATTGAAGTCTGTTTTGAAGATGTTTGTTACATAGTTTTGATTTGTACAAAGCGCTGTGCTAGCTGGCACAACTTTTACAAATAAAAAGGACCTAGTTGTTACCTTTCAGGGTGAAGGATATACAAATAAAGAAATACCTCATACTGTACCAAAGGTGTGAAGTGTTACTGGGAGAAGAGATTTCTCCTGAGAGGGGATAATTGGGGCAAATTTGTCTAAGAGTGTAGTGCTTGAGCTGAACAGTGAAAGAGCTGGGACAGCCATCACATCTGTGAAGCAACAGGGCATGGTATTCCCTGGGGAAGGAGGCCAGAACGACATGCTTGTGCAGTGGCTGAGGGGCGGCAGGAAGCAGAGTAAAATGATGTTAAAGGCGTACTACTAGGGCCAAATTGTGAAGAAGTTTGAACCCAGCTTGGGAAAGTTTCTGAAGAAAACCCAACTCAGCAGCACGTACTCATCAAGAGCCTCCTGTATCCTAGGCACCGCGCCGGGCACCAGGGATGAAACGGCGGATACCCGCCTCCTCATGCCGCCAGAAGCCCCAGCTGAAGAGGAAAACTTCTGCAGCTGTGTTTCGGAGGTGTAACTGGTGTCTGCAGATGATGGGCCAGGGGACTAGGAAGGAGGGCGGTCGTCAGGGAGGCGCTGCACTGTAAAACTCTCCGTGAGGGGGAAGGAAGGCCTGAAGTGCGGGACACGGTGAGCCTAGGAGGAAGGGGTATTGTAGAGACACCAGACAGTTAAAAGAGGACGCAGCTACTGATCAGGCTGGAATACAGATGCCACAAACCAAGCCCGGGAGGATGAGAAGTTGTGTTCTGAGTAAACAGTTTGAGCTGTTTGTTGGATATTCAGGTGGCAAGGTCCTATAAACTGGAGACCTTAAAAAATATCAGGGAAAATTTAAGAATTAAACTCAAAAAAGAATGCTATTTCTATAGGAATGTTTGAGTTCTTAATGCAGAGGAAGGATGTTACACCCTGAACTTGGACAAATGTGTAAAGTTCGGAGTAGGACACTGACAAGCAGAACCGAGGAGGCATTAACGAGCGGTTAGAAATACATTATCCTATTCATATGTCCTAAGATTCCTATTAGATAGTAGATAAAAACTACATCTTCCGTAAGGAACTTTTTTGATCAAGAGATATTTATTTTTCTTCACATTCTTTCTGTTTAAAATCTAAAATAGAAATTAAGAGAGAAAATATGATTTAAAATTCACTAAACAAAAGCTTTTAAAGCCCAAGTTTATGTGGTAAGAAGATGTATTAATTTGAAGCTGTTCTTTTTTGGCTTTTAATCAGTTTTTAATTTGCCCGTTTAATGTTTCTCCTCATTGGCCACTTGAGTTCGGGTGTGCCTTTGGTTTAAGAAAAGTATTTATGGACAAACATAAAGGAAAACAATACCTTTACATCCAGTTCTTCAGCTTTAAGGCCAGAGGAGACCAGAGCCGCATATATCAGTGCGAGGTGATGGAGTGTCTTTTCCGTAAGAGGGTACCTGGAAAGGACCACATTACTGTAATTCTATTCCCTTGACATCTACCTGTACTGATGAAAATTTTGGCTTCATCATGTCAGCAGTGTAACCTGGCTAGGGCCATACTAGCACGGTAGCTCATCTTGCTTTCTGTCTACTCTGCACTCTTTTGAGAAAAACATTTTTACCATTAACAAATACTATTAAAGCTAGGGGAGGCCGAAGATGTGTGTGTAGGGAGGTGTGGGATGAGGGGAAGAACTTAACCCATCTCCTTACCGGCCCCAGGATGATTACATGACTAATGTCTAACCAACTACAGTACTCCACCCCCAGATCAAACTAACAGGTCTGAACACATGATGAGAACCAGGACATCTACAGTCTTTCCTGGGTCTTTTTCCCAAACTGTTCGGTTAGGGAGAGCATGCTTTCTTTTTCTTTTAGGGTTATCACACAGGTCTGATGTGAAGGTTGAGTGAGTGTATCTCTACTACCTTTACCCTGTGTCTTATCTTTTATGTATCCTAGGCAACAATGGTTCATATTATTAGGAAGTCTAAGGGAAGGTATTTTGGATCCAGGGACTCAAACAATGTTATCAAGATAATGTTATCTTTATTTCTTGGCTCTTCTTTCCTCTGTGTTGGCTTCTTTCTCAAGCAAGCTGTTTCCATAAAAGTAACACTTTGATAAGAGTGGTTCACTGTGCTTAAACTGTTTACACAAATAATGTGCCTTTTGTTGAATACCTCCTTCTTTCTTAGAGTCTGGAATTTTGACAAGTGCTAGGCAGCGGATGTACACATGGCTAGTCCTTAATATAGAGGACCTGTGCCCCCAATGAGCCTCCATACTAGAAAAGAAGTTTGAAAGTGTTATAACTTGTATCTAGACGTCCCCCCAGAGCTTCATGTGGTCATAGGTGGTGTTTTTCACAGGTGCCTGGATCCAGGGTGTGTGATGCTGGGATTAAGTGTGGGATGCTGGGATTAAGGGTATTTGATTACTGAATTATTCTACTGATTGGTTCGGTACAATTCTGGTTGTGGCCATGGGAAGGTGGGTACCCTGTAAGAGATAAAAGGGAGAGGCGGGCTGCCTGCTGCTATGGCTCTCCTTGCTGCTTTGCTGTCTTGCTGCCTTCTCTCCTTCTGCCCACCATGAATGGTTTCTCCTCTATAATGCCCCTCTGCTACACCACTCTGCCTTGGAGCCAGGCAACTATGAGCTAAAACCTCTACAAACTGTGAGCCAAAAATAAACCTTTCCTGCCACGTGTGGTGGTGCACACCTGTAATCCCAGCACTTAGGAGCCTGAGGCAAGAGGATCACTGTGAATTTGAAGCCAGCCTGGGCTACATAGTGTGTTTAAGGACAGCCTGGACTATATAATGAGAACTTGTCTCAAAAACCCAAAAATAAAATAAAATAAACCTTTCCTTCTTTAATTTTGGGTGTCAGGTATTTTGTCTCAGCAATGAGAAAAGTAACCAAGACAGAGAGGTCACAACTGTAAGCACATCGTGTGTGAGAGAGAAGACCTGGAAGTTCTCTCCTCGCTTCCACTGACCTTTGCCCTGAACTTCTTCCATTAAATTTATAAGTCTTGGCAACCTTGCACTGTAATAAACAACTATGCGATGAGTCTTTCTAGCAAAAAATCAAACTTTAGTATGGTATTAAGAACCCTCGGTGGTCACCTTCAAACAGGAATTAATGGTGTGAATTATTAAGGTAATTCAAAACATTTTTTTAGCTTCAATTTCCTTCACTTGGTCATTTAAGATACTTTCTAAATGTTCCAATCATCTAAAAATATAGAACTGAGATAACCAGAAGTCTGAAAATAATTACATTTTATAGTAATAAATTATTGTGACTAAATTATAACTCTCTACATCCTGACTATAAGTCTATCTCAATATATATATTTTTTTCACAAAAATCTGGGTAAAAGTATGTTTGAATCTTCTCTTATTCTTCCCTGTATTTCAATTGCACCACTAGGACTACAGACAGATAGCAACTTGAAAGCAACTTTAGAAAAATTCCAAATCAGTTATTTAACTAGAACTCTTTCAAGTTCTGGAGAAAATTTAATATGCTTTACAAAAAAGAGCCAACCTTAAAATGCTTTATAGACTTTATTAATCTTCAAAATGAAGATTTTTAGACTTGGATGATTAGTAACTTTTTAGTTCTTATAAGAAAAAAACACTTAGTGACTTATCTGTTAGTAGAAAAAATAACATACAGTAGATAGTACAATTGGGGCTATGGGACCACTCCCACTCCCCTCTACTAACAAGAACCTGGTCAATGCCCCAGGGCTAACCTCCTTGACCCTTGACCTTTGCCCTAAGGCCCACTATCTGGAGGCAGAGATAAGAAAGACAATGACCCCTGGACCTGCGTTGGAAGATTCCAAAGTCCTGCACCAGGATAAAGTACACCTGTGGAAGACCTGCCAGCATGACCTATAATAACCTTTCTTTACTGGGAGCTCACTAGTGGTTCACGCATATGGACTACATCTCATACATCCAATTACAGCAGAGTGAATTATGGGAAAGGACATGCGCAGTAGACACAGCTTCCTCATGTCATCAGCACCCTATCAATCACATTGTCAGTCATGCTCTGTAAGACCCAGTGGGAGACACCACAGATCCAGTGCAACATTTTAAATTCTTAAACTCAATACATTCAGTGCTTGCACGACTTTCCTTTCCACTAGTGTGAGCCTGCTCACGCTGCGCCTACCATTGCCTAATTAAACTTCATTAAATTTTGCTGCTTTTTTGTTATTATTGTATGTCATGTCCAACCTTTTCTTCATTGTACATAAGTACCAAGAAACCTGCCCAGGATCCCATCACCAGCAGCAACAGAGGAAATAATTTCCAAGGTGTGTTAGAGTCTTACATTTGAACTTATGCTTATCACTACATGATAATAATTAGTACAAGAGTTTAGTAGAGTAATAAGCAAAAATGAAGTTAAATAAAATCAGTAAAAAAAATCACACAGGTACAGTCAATAAGGTATTTATACTTTTCCTAATAATTAAATTTAGGATATATTAAAAACTAATATGAGTTATGTGGTTAAATAGGGACAAAAAATAAAAGATTAGTTTGTAATTTGGTACAAAAATTTTTTTCAGTCACTCAAAAACTGTTTACCAGGCATGTATCATATGAAAGCAATGTGTTATGTCCTACGAAACAAGTACCCCCAAAAGATAACATAAAACATACCAAGTATGAGGAAAAAAATAAAGAGCTAAGCAGCGCAAAGGATGGAAAGGTCATATATGAACTTGTTCTGTGAAAGCTCAGACAGAACAAGTGGTATCTGAAGGTGGTCCCTGAAAAATAAGCACAAGCCCATCAGCGGATGCAGCAGGTGACGAGGGAGGCAGCACAGGCCTAAGCGGGGAACGACAGAGGCTGGCTTTGGGACTATGACGTGCGTGTAAGACACCAGAACGGAGTGGCACTGGGGGATGGGGCTCTCAGAGAGAGCTCAGTTACTATTGTTATTATTTTGCAGAGCTCAGTTGTTTAGGACTATTACAGGCGGTCAGACGGGGCCGAGCCCTGGAAAGGCCAGTGCAGAAGACAACAGTGGCTGCGCGCACAGTCACTGAAGGCCAGGCTGCAAGAAAAGAGGACCCACTCCACCCACACACTTCCCCTAGGGATGAACAGCGGGGATGGGTAACTGACATTCTAAATCGGCATCAACCCCCGTGGGTGGAGGACCCAACCTCCCTACCCACCCCTTCCAGGAAAGTCCTCTCCATCCCCTGTGCACTTGCTACAATATTTGCTTGCCAACTTGATCCCCATTTAATCAGGATTACCTAAGCAACTATACTTGTTGTAATCTTACTGGTTCCCATAGTTTTGTCCCACCTCACACCCATCTTGTGATTTGACTCAACATTGCCTAAGCGACTATACTTGTAATCTTATTAGGTGACTATAGTTTTGTCTCACTTGAACCTGCCTCAACTCAAGGTTTTGATCAATAAAACCATTGAAAGGCAGGGCCAGAGGGCAACCCCCTTTCCGGGGCCCTTCTGTTTCTCTTAAGACAGAAGCTTTTCTTTCTTTCAATAAATTCTCTCTACTCTTAAACTTTATTGTTCCTAGAATTCATCAATTTTAAAGCACACGAGCTTCAGACACCTAGCAAATTGGGAGTTTCTTTCCTCTATATCAGAAAGGTAGTTAGAAATCTGTCATAATAGCCCATATAAAACAGTAAGAATCTGAACTAAGAAACTGATAATATAAATGGAGGGAGGGTATTATGGTTTGTGTCTAGATGTCCCCCCAACGCCTCGTGCTGAGGTCATAGGGTTCTTTTGGAGGTGGCTGAATCTAGAGTTTGTGACTGATTTGTGGTCCAATGCTGGGGTTAAGGGTGAGTGCTACACCTGCCCTAGGGCAGGTGGTCTGCATACAGTCTACAGGACAGACAGAGGCTGTTCTCTGTCTCTCCTTCTCTTTCGCATTGTTTTTGCTGCCTTCCACTGCCATGAACTGTTGCCCCTCTGCCATGTGCCACCCTGCCTTGGAGCTAGACGATTATGGGACAGGTGATTATGGACTGAAACCTCTACAGACTGTGAGCTAAATAAAACTTTCCTCCTTTAACATTGGGTGTCAGGTATTTTCTTTCAGCATTGAGAACAGTAGCTAAGACAGAGGAGATAAATGGAGAGCAGGTAGTTGTTGAACTACAAGATCTGTTTTCCAGTTTTTGTGACCAAAAGTTATGCCAAAAAATGAACTCAAAACCCCTCTGCCCACTGGTCCCTTGAAAAGGTGCTGTTGCCTGCCTTGAAAACACTCAGGTAGGTCTTTTGTCATGTACTAGCAGGGTCTGTGAGGGTATGGCATACAAGTGTCTCAACAAATATGGACAGGAACCAACTCGAAAAGCAAGGAATGGTGCATGCATGTCTTGGTTAAACTTTACCTGGGATACCCTCCATTGTCTTGTTTGTGTGGCCCACCAAAAGTGAACTGTCTGCACTCTGATGCAGTAACACCAGAAGGGGCCTTGGTTCCAATCTTTACCCTCTGTCCCTGCCCTGGTTTCTAAGAATTATAGTCACATGTTACCATTAGATTGGACAATGTAGAGGAGACACTGCCACAGTTTGGAGTGAAATATACTCCAGAGGTTTGTATGTGGGAAGTTGGGCCCCCAGTCTGGCAATGTAAAGAGTCAGTGGGACTTTTATGAGAGGGGAGATAGTGGGAAGCCCTTAGGTCATTGGGGGTGTGCCTTTGGGAAAGGTTACAGGAGTTCTTGAGAGAGCGTTGTTACTTAAAAAAAAAAGCAAAGCTGAGCCCTCCTTGCTCTCTGGCTTCCGGTAACCAAGGTGAGCTCTTGCTCCTGCACAGCTGCCAGTGCGCTGAACCATCCACCGGGGTGTGATGCAAACCACAGGCCTCACCAGAGCTAGGACCATGCTGCTTGGACTTTCAGCCTCCAGAATTGTGAGTCTAGAAATATCAAGGTGGAAGTATGTAACAGAAAATCAGAGGTGCTGCCAGGCACCCCAAGGCAGCCCGAGCTGCAGAGGTGAACACGGTCACTGCATGCACAGAGGTGGTGGCTGAGGCTATGGAAGTGGGAGCGGCCTCAGGTGGGGCTCAGAGCAGTGTGGCGCGTCCACAGTCCCAGCTGCGAGGGGCATCAGGAAAAGAGTAACTCAAGGCATTTTGGGGAGTGCTTGTATCAACAAAACAAAGTAAGAAGAGCTGAGAATGCACCTGAGTGGTAGAGCATGAAGCCCTGGGTTCAATCCCCAGTACTGGAAAAAAATTTTTTCTCTATGGATAAAATAGCAGAAAAAAAAAGGGAACTCATTACAAATATATTTAGAGATCAGGACAAAAAAAGAAAGAAAAACAGAGAAAAAGTAGGGAGTATAAGATCAAAACAAAGTATCATGGAATTGAAGAGTTTTGAATAAAAGCTCACTGATAACACTTAAATATTTCAGAGTGGTGAAAGATAAAAACCCTTTTGGAGATGATCGTAAGAAAGTCATGAGTGACTCTGAGGGACGCAAAGCAGTAAGGAGGTGGAGGAAAAGGAGGAGCAGAAGTGATGGGTTTGCAGTGTTTACAGGTCAGGGAAAGGAGAGACAAGGAGAACTTGAGTCAGTGTTTTGACAAGGAATTTCCATGGTTTTTCAGTTAAGTACATCAATGAAAGAAAGTATAATAAAAGCTATAGAATCACAAAATATATAGCAATAGAAAGTTGATATATTTAATAGGATTTTAGAAGGAAGTTATCTTCTAGCAGACTAGTCCAGAATTACAGTTCTAAAATACTAAAGGAACTAATTCACAGTGAGATGGGGGAAGGAGAGAATGATTTTCACAGAATATCCAGCAGAATATATGTCATTTCCAAAATTCAGATTTGTTTTGCTATGATGCCTCCGTTCTGAGAATCCTTAAATTAATTAAAGCAAACTAGAGGAGCAAGCAAAACTTTGCATAGCTATTCAAGGAGCCAGACTGAATAACAGGAAATAGGAACATGACTTAATTTTTTTTTTTTTTTTTTTGCGGTACTGGGGATCGAACTCAGGACACTGCGCTTGCTAGGCAAGCGCTTATTCCACTGAGCTATATCCCCAGCCCTGGAACATGACTTAATAAAGAAATGTTTACATACCCTGAATTTAGTGTATCTTTGGTATGTAATATTATCCAACAATAGCTATACTGGAATGATAATGCCATCAGTCTCATAACTATATTGTCTGATGCCTTCTCATAATTCAGTTCTTCTAGGTCCTATCAAAAAATAAAGAGAATAAAAGATTCATTAGGTTGAACAGTTGTTTAAAATTGTTGTTATAGTTCAAGAATCAAAGATATATAAATGATAGCTTGAGAACAGGCATAAGTATGGGCTCCCTTTTCAAGGAGAAATTAAAACCACTCAGGAAACAGTGGGTGAAAAGCCACTCTAGACATAAAACTAATGACAGCTGCAGCAAACAGGCCCATCCATTTCCTAACATTCTTGGATATGAAGAAGTAGCCTGCAGAGTGCCTCTGTTTTGGCAGTGTCCTTTGTGGATTGGACCTGGCTACTCCAAAGGCAATAGAAAACATATTTCAAGCCGCAGGGAATAACCTGTATTGTATGCTTGTTCAAGGGAGATGGGAGAGCAGCAGTTAATGGAATTCCTAGGAATCCCTACCTACTAGCTTGGAGTCTGCTTTTCTTTTAACACAAATAATTTTGTTTGTTTGTTTGTTTGTTTGAGACAGGGTCTTGCTATGTAGTTCAGGCAGGCATTGGATTCACTATGTAGTCCAAGCTGGTCTCGAACTCAGCAATCCTCCTGCCTCAGCCTCCTGAGTGCTGGAATTACAGGTGTATGCCACTATGCCTGGGTAACACAAGTGATTTTTGATATAGTGAGTAATGTAGATAATTTCCTTCCAACAATATATAACTGGATTTAAAAATTTTGCCAAGTGGCAAACAGTTGTTTAAGAACCTCAATGTGTTAGATGCAGTATCTCTTTAACAGAGTTGTATTTTTCAGTCGTCTAATTTTTTCCATAGTACTAGGCAATGAACCCAGGGCCTCTGCACTGCACTACATACCTAGCACCTGTATACTTTTCATGTTTTTGAGACAGGATCTCATTAAGTCACTAAGTTGATCAGGCTGGACTTCAACTTGCAATCCTCTTGCCTCAGCCTCTCAGGGCACTGGGATTGCAGGTGTGTGCTACTATGCCAAGTTCATATAATTCTTATATTGTAGGCTTTGTTCATCAGATCAGACTGTACCTTTCCGTATTTGCCAATAATACTCTGTGCCATCAAGCTTGATTTCTTCTTCCCACTCTTAACTCAATAAATTAATATCCTCGCAACTGGTACTCTAATCAAGCAAACCTAAGGAATGTTCAGCCCAGAACTCACATACTATAATTATCCTGTGAATATACTTAAAATAGGTCAATGTACAGTACTAAAATTCCATATTTACTTTGTCTTAAGTTATGTTAAAGATTATAAAGCATCAAAGAACCTTGGTAATAGTCATTTTCCAGTGATAATTTTAGCACTTGTGGCCCATTTGGAAACGTTGGAAGAAATCACTAGTAGGTTTTAAAATCTATTGAAAAGATAATAGCAAAGTAACGTTATATATATTTTAATGTATTTGAGTTTATATTTTTTTACTGCATAGTTTTTACCTGCAAAACAATAGTAGTGTGTTCATCAACTGTCAGCACCACGTAGCGCTCCGTACTCCCAAAGAGTTTCAGAGACGGACTGCAGCTCCTCTCCACGAGTGTGATACCGTAGCTGTGAAACGCAGCATTTGCGGTGAAAAACTGAAATGGCTAAGAAAAACTGTGCCAGGAAAGATCCATTGTCCTCCTGTATTTTAATTGAATTGCTGTACTTTTTCTTTCACAAATCAGTTTATTCTATTTTATAAATTTTAAGAAGGAAATTATAATTTATTTAGTACATAAAGCAAATTAGTTGTGTGTGTGCTGCCTTAGATATTGTGACAAATATTACTGCGTCTGTCGCCACTACAAATGTCTTGACGAATTCGTTCTAGCTCTTCAAGTAAATCACAAACTCAAAATACTGTTATGACACTAAAACATTCTCCATTTATCAGAATTCTCTTTTTCCTTAAAATCAGCCTTTTTTTTCTTGTGGGAGGACACTGGGTATTGAACCCAGGTCTTCACACTTGCTAGCCACATTTCTTATCACTGGGTTCTATCACCGGCCCGTGGACTACATTTTAATCACCTTTCCTAAGTCTGTTGTTTCCTGTGAGTGGCCCACAGCCTTAAAATATCAAAACAGAAGTATGGAACACTGATGCCCCTTTGAGCTGAGGTCACAGGTCAATTATCCTGTTCAAAGTTCAATATTCCTGTGACAACTTGTGAGCTATGATGAAGTGGTTTCTGATTATTTTTTTTTCTGATTTTAAAATAATGTTGGTATGACTTTAAAATGAAGGCTAAAACTTTGCACATTCATTTAGAACTTCCTAATATTGTTTCCAGTGTGTTGAAAGCTCCCTAAACAACAGTATTCATTCTGTGTTATCGATGACTCTAGACGTAAGTATATAATTCATATAAAAATAGAAATGGTTATATTTCTAGTAACATAAGAAATATGAATAAAATATAAATATAAAGAATAAATTTAGTTTTTTGTCCAGAAAACTGGTAAATATTACCCAAAAGATAATACTCAGTAGTTCAGTATAGCTGGGGGATACAAATGTGAATTGATGGAAACTCCCTGGGAAACTCCTCTTACATGATATAACTCCAGGCTTCTTAGGTCAGAGAGACAACAGTGTTACATACAGAGCATAGTGTTTAGCCTAATGTCCACCCGTCGGTCTGTCTATCTATCTACGTATGTTTGCTAAAGTTACAAAATCAATAACTTACTTAGATTCTAGCAGCTGAAGTATTTCTGGAGTATTAAGAAGTCCTTCAGATGCAAAAAACACATATGGAATCTGGATTTCCAAAAGAAAACCGCCAAATCTATCCAGCAAGGTGCTTCCTAAATAAAGAGAATATTGACAAATATTTATCTTTTTTCTCATACCTTAGCTTTCTCTTTTTAACTAAACATGAAATTAGTAAGTATATGTTCAAAGAGTTGTAAAAACTAATTTTCACTATAAAAATAAGAAATTTGAATAAAGGAAGGACTGAACAAGAAAATAAAATAGCTAGATATGATGGCGTACTCCTGTAAACCTAGCTACTTGGGATCCTAAGGTAGGAGGGTTATGAGTTTGAGGTCAGCCTGGGTGACTTAGTAAGACCTTATCTTCAAACAGGATAAAAAGGGCTGGGGACGTAGCTCAGGGGTAGAGCGCTTGCCCAGCCTGTGTGAGGTTCTAGGGTCAGTCCTCAGTTCCTCAGAACAAGCAATCAAGCCAACCATGTTATTGTACCTACAAATAAATATTTAACTGCTACTAAAACTTAAAATTAACACTACGACTAAAATACTAACACTATTATATACTAAAAGATTTTAATATAAACTTTCTATACATTTGCCTATGTTCAACTATGCTTTTTTTAAAAACAGGAAAAATAAGATCATTCTGTACCTAGACATTTCATATGTATTGGACATTTGATATGTAAATAAAAGTAATATATTAAAATTTTAAACTATGTACAATTCATAGAAAAACATTTTACAGACCAATAGGGAAAGAATAAATAACCAAGCAATTTTAAAAAAGAATATCTATTCAAGATCAAGGCTAAGGCAAGAGGATTGTTGCACGTTCGAGACCAGCCTGGGCTACGAATGAGTTCAAGGCCAGCCTGAACTGCATAGCAAGACCCTGTCCAAAAAGGACAAAAAAAGAGATCAATTCACATAGAAAAAGATAAAGCTAATCAAAGGCAAGGGAATAAATATAACTATAAAATATTTTCTGCCACACCCTATTGTCTTTCCATACATCATAATTAGAAAGCAGAAAATGTTCATTCTAATGCAAGCAGAAAAGGACTTTGCTTTATATACTTACTTTTTAAAACCATGTCTGGAAGAATCACTTTAAGGGCCATGTACGGAATATCCAACCTCTCACAGTGCTTAGTCCAACAGGAGTGTTCTACGTAATTGTATTCCACCACAAAAGAGAAATTACTCCAGGGAAAATCTGCTCCAATATTTTGATTATGTACAATTACACAGGAACTAGTACTAAAGACAAAAGAAACCCAAGAAAATGGAATTATACTGTGTCCTTATTTAATTGGAATGCTAACAGATGACTCCTTCTGGCTATTCTCTATGCCCACTCAACCTGGACAGGCACTACTGCATTTTTCTGTTGATTTCTTCTCCAGCTGTAGTAAGCTCTTTTTTTTTTTTTTTGTGATGATCATACTTTTAAAAGACCAGGATACACAAAACTGTAGACTATATTATTACCTAAAATATGTTTCTGATTTTATTACCTAAGTACTATCAGTAACGGAAATCAACATGAGAAATCAATCTTATCTTACAAGCAACATTCTTTCATTCATTCTTTTCTTTTCCTTCCTTCTTTCTCTCCTTTTCTCCTTCCTTCTTTCTTTTCCTTTCTTTCTTTCTCTTTTTCTTTCTTTCATTTTATTTTTGAGACAGGGTCTTGCTATGTAGTTGAGACTGGCCTTGAACTTACTATGTAGCCCAGGCTGGCCTCAAACTTGCAGTGATCCTCCTACCCCAGCCTCCCAAGTGCTGGGATTACAGGCACACACCACCGTGGCCAGCTAGATTTTATTAAACTTTTAAAGCTAAATTCTAGGACAAATTTTGTCTTTTCTATGGAATTCATATGTTTGTTCCCCATAGATAAAGAAATACACTTTTACCCATTTAAAACACCTTTAGATTCCAGAAAACTTTTTCTTTTACTTGAATGAAAGACAGTCAGTGTTAAACCTGTTGGAAAAAAGAATATTTTTACAACAAGAGTGTTTTTCAGAGTTTTGTTCACAAACATATTTTTAGTTCATCTATTTCATTCCATCAAAAAAGAACTAACAGTCTACAAACAACAAAATTACTTCAAATATAATATGCTGGATTATTTTTCTATGTCTAGCATACCAGAAAGTCTAAACCATAAGCAAAAAATCTAAACTTCCCACATGAAATAAAATGGATAAAAAATTAAAATTAAAGTAACCACATGCTCATTAATTGTATAGTCAGTCTTATTTTGACTTTTTTTTTTCTTTTTGAGATAGGGTCTTTCTATGCAGTTCAGGTTGGCCTTGATTTCACTTTGTAGCCCAGGCTGGTCTCGCACTCACAATGATCCTCCTGTCTCAGCTTCCCAAGTGCTTGGATTACAGGGGTGTGCCACTATACCTGGCCTTTATTGTGACTTTTTATATTTTTATCTAGCCAAGAATTTAATAAAATAACAAGAGACTGTATTATCTTTTTTGTTTTTTGAGGGTACTGGGAATCGATGTATTATCTTTTAATGTGATGTAAATGTTTGCCCCTTTCCTTCTTTCTGTTGGATATATAACAAGCAGAAGACTTATTGGCATCATCTATTTCTTAGAGTCACTACTGTTTCTTATTTATAATTTAAATTTCCTCTTAGTTATAATTTAAATTTCTTTTTTTAGTAATGTTAAAACAAAAATTTCAAAAATTTTTGTACCTTCCCATTCAGCTTAATTTTGATAGATATAACTCATTCAAGAATAGTTAAATGTAGTTCAAATTAATTCTGTACTCTAATAGTATACTTTTTCAGTCATAAAGTTCACAAAGGTGTCATGTGTTAATGATGGAGTGTGATTAATAATTATATGTAACTTTATTTGACATGATAGATGTGGTACTTGACATGACAACAGACTTGTAGCAGGATAAATGAATATAATTTCTTTTATGATTCATAACACAATTCATATTATTTAAAACTTAATCTGTTATGACCCTAAAACATACTTAGTAGATAACGAGATCTTGAAAATACATGAAAAGTGAAACCACATATTTCTAACACTAGACAGAAAAAAAACTCTAGCTCCTAGAAACCAAAGGTACTTGTCAGTATGAAAGAGAATAAAAACATTTTCCAGTTTATAGATTCAAGATTTTTGTGTCAGTAGACATTGTTGAAATTAGGATAGCAAGAATGATGACATATTTCCAAGTGCAAAACAAAGAAGTTTTTAGCATGAAGCCTAGTTAAGACAAGACACAGAGCAAATATTCCGGACAACCGTGACATTTTTCAGCTACGAAACTGTTAACTATTGCTCTATTGTTCTGGTACTAAGAATCTTATAAACATAGTGAATAAGGACTCATCTTCCCAGGGTTCAAAAACTAAATGAAATAGTGCATAAATTCCAAGCTTATAAATCCAGGACCGGGATATATGATTCATTAAAAAAATAGCTCTTTATAAGGCTCAGCCAGAAAAATCTTTCATTCTCACATTACTTTAATTTAAAATGTGTGTTAACTGATGAGCAGATACTTGTTATATGTGTCTGTGAATTCACTCATTTCTGTTAGCTTCAGAATACACAGAGAGCTACGCCCTGGCGCAGCAGTGAACTCTTGGGGATGCCTTCTACACAGCATGCATTTCCCTGGGTGCTGGGGCCACAGATTCGCTCATCGTTCCTATCAGCCACAAGCTGGCATTCTAGCGCTGTAAGGAGCAAAGAGACCCAGCACAAGCTGGTTAGGGGTAACTGAAAGTATGCACACAATGCCTTGAGAGCACAGGGGAAAAGTGTTTAAATCAAGATTTCCTAAACACATCTTTTAACTATGTTTTTTTGCAATGCTGGGGATTGGAGCTAGGTGAGCCCTCTACCCCTGAGCTACAGCCCCAGCACCTCTAATTTTTAAGGGATGTGTAGGAATTAATTCCCTAAAGAAGAACATTTTCATAGCAGAAGCAGCAAGTACAAAGGCATGGCGATATGAAATAGAATGATAAATATTTTGGTAGTGTTCAATATTCTAGGAAATAAAGATGAGAAAAGATATAGTTTGTAGGAGAGAAACAGTAACCAAAAAGTGACATAGGTTGAGAGTGGGATTTTATTTTTAGCACTAGAGGGCTTATGTAATTAGAAAACGGGCCTTTCAGAGTAAAGTGGGACTAGGAAACAACTGACGGACTGAAGTGCTAGAGGCCTATGGGGACAGATGTTATCTGAGGCCCAAGTAAAAGACAGGTCTTCAACGGGAGAAGGTTCATGTCTATGGTGAAAAGAGAAAAGGATAAAAGAATGGACGGATATGAAGATAAATTTGTATATGGTAAGGAAGGAATCTGAGAAAGATTCTTATCTAAATTAAAAGGCATGAGTCCCCTCTAAAAATGAGAGGATGGGTGGCATGGTGTGGGTTTGTGGTTAGTCATTAGCAGACAGGAAGGTGAACTAAGAATAGTGTGTAGAAAAATATCGGTAAGAGGCCTTTAAAGCTTAGGTAAGTTCAGAGCAGACAGGTTTGTAGTGGCCCATCTACATGGCTGTGTGACTTTTTCCAATAATGCTGAGCAGCTTAGGGCTAAGAATAAGAATTTAACTGCATTGACTGATTCAGGATTAAGATTTAAATAGTACAATAGAAAGTCAACGCTGATTGAAGTGCTGGATCAAAATACAGTGTGGAAAGAAAAGAAAATGAAGCAAAAAAGGACCTGACAGATACTACTGTCCTAAGACATGGATTAAGAAAGAGCTAAAAGTAGGTGTAGAGAATGAGCAATGTATCAGAGTTTAAAGGTCACAAGTAACAGTGCTTCGCAAGATGCACGGTGTAGCCAAGGAGTGAACTAAAGATGAACGTAATTGTTCTTATGAAGGTCACTGAAACTATAAGGCCAGGGTGTCAGATGAATCATTCACATGAGAGACATTAAGACACCCAGGATAGCACTGGGGATGTGGCCTAGTGGTAGAGCACTTGCCTGGCATGCATGCAATCCAGCACCACAAAATAAACAAACACAAAAAGACCACTGGGATAAATGGCAGGGTTAGGGGTCGAGAGTATAGAGAGTCCCAAGAGCCAGGGGCACAACTGTCTGTGGGGCACGGGGAGTGATTAGGTGGTTAGTATATGGTGCTAATTTAGGGTGGCAGAAAACCGTACCGCAATGTCTCAGCCCGGAAAGATGGAGGAATACTGTTTATGGAAATGACTATGCAAAAAGAGAAATAACCACCTCGTTCCCACTAAGCCTGGAGGAGATGACGAGCTTCTCTGTGACAGCGCACAGCAGAAACAGTATCACGTGGGGAAGGCTGCGTTCCAGTTACAGACAAGGGAGATGAAGAGGAGTCTGCGTGTGAAGCGGTGGGTTCTACAGCACACTGTGCGAAGGGCGCACAGAGCAGACTTTAGTGGGTAAAAAGTTAAAATGACACTGAAACTAGAGAGAACTTGGTTGCAGTCCTGATCCTCACCTTTATGAACTTGTTTCTTTACTTGTAAAACTGAGTCAAAACCAATTTATAGAGTTGTTATAAGTGCCCAGTATTATTAGCAACTAGTAGCCCATCAGTAAAAGCTGTAAATTATTAATAACATTATAGTATATTGCAAGCTTATAATCTATGTTGACTTAAAAACAGTTGTCCACTCAAACTAAATTTTATGATATGCTAATTATACTTGAATTTTAAAAGCTGGTTAGATCAATATTTTTACTGTTTAAGCACATTATCTAATGAAGCATAACTTAGAAATCCCTACCTTCTATTTTGTTAAGAGTTTTAATGAGTAAATGTTTTTCTCCATCTGAGTCCATTCTTATTATAACCAGCACCTAGTCAAAAATAAGAATTTCATTACATCTCTGAATGATTATTCTTTTGCTTCATACCCTTAGGTTCTTTCTTTTTTTGTGGAGGAGGTGCAGCAAATCAGTTTCAATTTTAAATTTCTCATTTATTGATTTATTTTAATGGCTTAAGAAAGTTACTCAAGAAACTATAAAGATATAGAAACTTAAAGATATAGAAGAGACAAAGAGGAAAAAGAAGAAAAAGCCCATAGCAATCTGTATCCCGACTTACACAGTCTGAAGAGAAACCAGAGTATTGTGTCCAGATTTAGAAAAAAGCCATTTGAAATGTTTTTCTGCTGGATAAGATTTTAAAAAGCATTTTGTCTTAAATGTTTATCAGCGCAACCTTCATATGCTTGATGCAGAGCAAGCCGGTAATTCCCAGTGTGAGTCAGGGCATAAACTAGGTGCTTTCTGTGCAATTATGTTTGGTGAGACTCTGGCTTAATCTCTAACGATAAACTGTTATAGTTCTATCATTATATAAATGTTCAAGGGCGTAGATGTACCAGGCAAAAGTTTTGGAAACTGGAGAACCCACTCACAAGCAAGTGTTTATAATAAAAGGTAAATATTTGAAAGTTGAAGATAGGTGGAATATAATCCAAACCATCTTTTCTCAGTCTGATTTTGTTTTGTTACTTACTGAAGGAGAAAAGTGCCAAGGGGCCAAATAGTGTAGACTATTTCATAATTTCAAGTTAAATGCAAAAACGTGTTACATTCAGTTCTTATTTAAACTGATTATTTTTATTTGCTTTACTATTTAACCTTAATTTGCTGTTGACTTTGCATCCAATTTAATATCTGATGTTGCAATTCTTGTATTTTATGGTTGGTTTCAAGCTTTTTTCCCTTAATAAATTGTACAATCTTCAGCTGTCTCCAAATGTCATCCAAATAGGAACCTAAAATGCTTTTGTAGACATCTTTTGCATTTGACAAATATCCTGTTAGAGAAAAATTAGAAGAAAATTGCGTAAGTCTTTTCGTTCTTTGAGACATTCCATGACAAAAAATCTGAGGGGAAATGATTTATAACAGTGACGGTTAAAATTTCACTTAATCCTATTCTGAGTTTGATTAAAACTTTTTTAAAATTTATTTTAAGCTAATACATAAAAATATAAAAATTACACATACTTTTGCACTGCCACCTGACATTTTTTACAATGTTTAAAACAATTTAAATATGTCCACCTCCCCATTTATTATTTCTTTAAAGTTGAGTAAAGGTTTCTTTTTAAACTATGTAACACTAATATACTGGGTACCTCTGTCTCCTCCCTGAATATATCCAAACCTTCCTTACCTTCTAACTTGTTGAATATTATTCCACTTTTCCTAAATCCTGAGATTTTTTTTTTCAAAGACAGCATCTCACTATATAATTCAGGTTGCCTTGAACTCACTACGTAGCCTAGGCTGGCCTTGCACTCACAGTGATCCTCCTGCCTCAGCCTCCCGAGTGCTGGGATTACAGGTGTGCACCACCACATACGGCATGCAAGTCCTCTTAAAATGGCGATTCACTGGAATTTTCTTAGCATTTTTTTCTATACAACTATGTACTTTATTTCTGGTTATGTGTGTACACGATAACTATATTAGCATATAAATTCTTTCACAGTAGGAGATGCCACCCTTAGGTCTGATAGAAAAGTATGTATTTAAATTTTAAAAACTCATGAGAGTAAGAGACATGTTGGGATGAACTCCCTTCAAAAATCCTCCCATTTCAAAAGCACTTATTCTGTGATTGTTGTCACTTTTGTTTAACAGCCTTATTGAGGAACACTTGAGAGACCATAAATTTCAGGGCTACGCATAATTTGATAAATATTAACACATGTACATGATCATGAAATCATTACCACAATCAAGGTAGTGAATACACCAATCACCCCCAAAATTACCTTGTGCCCCTTTGTGATACATCCTGTTCAGCACACTCACGTTCGGCACACTCACCCCCAACCTTTATGCATGTCCTCAGGCAACTATAGGCTTGGTTTTGGTCACTCTGGATTAGTTTGCATTTTCTGTTAGTTTATATAAGTGTAATCATATAGTATGTACTCTTTTGCCCGGCTTCTTTTGCAGCAATGAGATTCAGCTATGTTGGTTTTCTGTTTCAGTAAGTTCTTCTATTCCTGAGTAGTATTCCGTTGAATGTGTGTACCTCAATTTGTTTACACATTAATCCACTGGTTGACATTTGGGTTGTTTCCAAAAGGTTGGATATTACTATGTACACTCACTTGCAGGTCCTATATAGGTGTATACTTTTTCTTTCTTGAGTAAATACCAAAGAGTTGAATAGCTGGGTCATATGACAGGTATGTTTCACTGTAACGAAAGGGCTGAACTATTTTCCAAAGTTCTACCATTTAACTTCCTGACAGGCAGTGGGTGGGAGTTTCACTTTCTTCACCTCCCCGCAAGCACTCCGCATAATCAGAGACCACCTCCCTCTCTGCACGGGGAGACCAAAGCCATGAGCAAAGCCTGTGGACACGGGGGGAGTGAGGACCGCAGCTACCCTTACGGTGTACCCTACCTCCTTAGAGGCCACCCTTATGAAGGTCTTGGGCATCCTGCTATGCCAAAATTTAAAATTTATGCGACATCAGTATACATAAAAAGCATTCAGTATTTTTAAATGAACTATTTCGCACATACTAATGAATTTGTGTAGTATAAATGGAAAGTATAAAGAATGAAACTCATGTCCCTACCAGGCACAGCAAAAAGTAGCATTTTACCAGTACATTTAAGACGCCCTGCGCACCCACCCTGACCTAGCAATGGCTGCACCCTGAACCGTGCGGCAGCTTCCCGATTAGCCTCAGTCCTGCTCCCTCCAAGCAGCTCTACCCCCTGCAGCCAGCACAACCACTAAAAACACAAATCTGATCACATCATTCTTCTGCTGAAAAACTGTCCACGTACGCCCACTGGCCTGCAGATAAAACCCAAGTTCACTGCAAAAGTAAGCCCTTTTCCACCTGGTCTTCTCTACTTCCTGTCTCGTTTTGTGCTACCCATCCCTCCAGGTGCCATGCTATTTTTCAAAACATATCACTACAGTGTGGCCAGAGAAAATGGCTTTTATAAGCCCTTTACTTCCCCAGTCTGTATCACTACTATTACTGGCTGATTCCGTGTGACAGCTGTGAGGATAGAGACTTCATTTGACCCCTCTGCCGTTATCCCTGGAGCCGAACCCAGCAACCGGCGCCACGGATGCTCAGTATGGTGCAAGAAATGAGTGTATGACTGTTAGGCTCCGGGACAGAGAGAAGGTCCACAAAGAGGTCCTACTCTAGCTGGCTGTGGTACATGCCTGTAATCCCAACTTTGGGAGGCTGAGGCAGAAGGATTGCAAGATTGAGCTCTGTCTGTGCAACTGAACAACTTAGTGAGACTCTAGAGATAAAAAATAAAAAGGGCTGGAGTATAGCAAAATGTGAAGCCCCTGGTACCACACACAGAAGTTCCTACTCTAGATGCAGAACACACAATTGTCCCCGTATCTACAAGGGATTGGTTCTAAGATCCTAGAAGATACCAAAATCTGCAGATACTCAGGTCCCTCGTATAAAATGGTATGGTATTTATATACACCCTACATCAGTCTCCTGTATACTTCAAGCCATCTCTAGGTTACTTATAATACCTAATGCAGTAGAAACCTGTATAAACAATTGCTGTATTATTTAGGAAATAATGACAAGAAAAAACTGTGCGTGTTCAGTATAGACAAAATTTTCCTGAATATTTTAATACACAGATGTGGAACCTGTGGATGCACAAAGCTGCCTGTATATAAATGACTCAATCTCTCTGCTAAGTCAATAGCAAATCTAGCAAGGGTGGTGGATGTGAGTTGGCTTCTAAGCCGCACTAGAGGGCACTGTGGGAATGATTCAGAGTCCCCTACAACATTACATTATTCCTAATTACTTTGAATAGAAATGTGATTTTAAGTGTTTGTTGTTGTTTAGTGTTGTGTTTTAACAAGCTCCCTATTGGGTTACTGGATTATCTGAGCCACTTGTGAGTTGGAAGGATGCATTCTTTTGAGAATCAAAAAACAATTCCACCCAACTAGATGGCTCACAATGGTCTCATTAACCTTAGGGTAAATTACAGAGTACTCGAAGATGAATATCCTGCAGGCAGTTCTCCATAAACACTATTTCTCCAATCAAAGGTTATGATAAATACTGAGCATGTTTTACTTGCCGTAGTATACAGCCTGTTAAGTATTGTAACTACATTATAGCTACTTTTAGAGAGCACCACATGGTGGCTTTCCTTTCTTCTTCAATTAAACCTCTTAATGTTGATAATGGACCGAGTTGTCTAGGATCTCCAGTAAGAACTGGAAGCTACAACCTTTGTTTACAGTACTTAAAATAATTATAAGGTGTAGCATCACATGCCTTCTACTCTTCCATCTGTCTTCATTACACTTTTCAGCTTCAGTCAGCTCGGCTATCAGTGACTGCCAGTCAGAATCTAGACAATCTGAGCTGTGAGTGCTCCAGCAGGCCCCAGCTAGGATTCATTACAGCCCAATACTCATCAACACTTTGGAATAGAGAACTCATGAACATAACAGAGAATTAATGAACATAATCAAAATTAAGAAGCATATGTTCTTGGCTGGAGGTGTGGCTTAGGGGGAAACTCTTGTCTGACACATAAGCCCTGAGTTTGATCCACAATACTGCCCCCAAAAAACATACAAACATATATATATATATATTTTTTTCATATATATACATGGGTATATTCCATTATGTTATAATTATGTTAAAATGTGTATGTGTTTAGTGTAATAGAAGTAAAAGGACACTTAATTTCTTAAGAGATGTTTCTTTCTGAAAAGTAAATTATTTCAGAAGAAATATTTCAGTAACAAAAAACGAGAGATAAAATTTCCTCAACTAACCCAAGGCCATGTCTAAGTTGCATGTTACAAGAACATCTCTAATCGTTACCAGAAGGTGCAAAAAACCAGCATGCTTGAATGTCATTTCTCTTTCATCATCTGTTCCTAAATAAGCAAAAACACAGAAAACATATTAGAATTTTAGAACATGGATCAGAATATGCTTAACAATAATAACTAACGTGTTATTATACTTACCTTGGTGAATAGCATCACTGATTACTTTTTCTTGTTCCTTTAAGAAGAACCTTGTTTCGTCAAAAGAAACAGTGGCAAATTTCCAGTTAGCAGCAGGGAGAGTACAGAAGCATACAAGTTTTTTTAAGATAAGAGTAGCTGATGCTTCAAGGAAACAGTATGCTTGGCATTGACTATCTGTAAAAATAAAAACATTAAAAGTAATGTTTTTATAAGGATGATATGCTGTTTTTGATAACAAACTAAATATGTTAGTTCACGGAAACCTGAATTTCTATCCAAGTTACGTTATGAGTTAAAAACTGTAGCTTACATACAGATTTATATAAGGATATTTATTCCATGAACTAGTAAAAAAAATCCTCATACAATTATATACTTATTATAAAAGATTTATTTGATAACTAACTCATTCAATAGGGCAAGTATGAAGAACCTCCTAAAGAGAATGACAATATTTTCTTTTTTTTAAGAATAGAAATTTACATTATTTTCTTTTTCCCTCCATTATTAGGTTACAAATTTAAGCCCAATTACTAGCAATGACAAATGTTTCTAGTTTTCACTGACTTCCATTAAAGATTTGCATGATCATCTAGAGATATATAAAATTATGTAATATATAATATCTAACC
The DNA here is from genome assembly GCA_004027595.1 of Dinomys branickii. Taxonomy (NCBI): domain Eukaryota; kingdom Metazoa; phylum Chordata; class Mammalia; order Rodentia; family Dinomyidae; genus Dinomys; species Dinomys branickii. Next base: position 82,223 of record PVLD010005992.1, on the reverse strand, counting down.
AAAAGAATGAAAAGGTATCTGAGAACTAGTATCATATTTCTTACTGATTTTAATCATGCGCATGACATTCCTAAGCAGGGTGTACTTAAACATCAAAGAATATTCTCTGCAACTGAACAAAAATTTTAATCAATGCAGGAAGCAAGAGTAACTTATTTACACCGTCCTGGCAGTGGGTAAGACAAGAGAGAACAACCATTAGCAGTTCATTTTCCAGACTTGGCAGAGGCGTCTGAGAGCTGCAGTCTGGTTTTCTCTGGTGAATGCAGGGAGGCAGCAGCAGTTTTAATAAAGAAAGAAATGACAATTCATGGACTGGAGCAGAGGGGAGGGGAGGGGCAGAGGCAGTGAATAGGCCGTTTTAATTCTGGAAATAACTTGAAAGAAGAGGAATGAAGAAATTTCTGAAACAAGTGAAGCCTAACAAGGAAAGGAAGGTACGTCCTAGGTATCCAGGAAGCGGCTTTCAAATTAAGTAAATCTGAATGTATTTTAAAAGCATGTAGCGTACCCGAGGCCTGAATCTCAATGACGTTCCCTGCTCCCCTTTCCGGATTCATTGTCTCCAGCGTTTTGTTAGTAAAAACAACAGGACTTTCTTCTTTATGAGTCAATTCTTCTTGATCTTGAAATTCTAACAAAAAAATATTAATTTGTGTTTTTCAGGAGCAATTTAATGTTGATTTACTTTAATGTTTTCTTCTGTAATCTTTGTTAAATTTCTTCACTGAAGCACATCAGCATTAAATAGAACTATTCAGAGCAACAGACCTCCCAATGTGCCAGGTAGGAAGAGGACTGATTAATCAGGAAGAATCTGGCCAGGTTTACTGCAGTCTTGGTTCTGACGCGTGTCTGAGTGTCCTCGGATGTCAAATATGGGTAAATGTACCTACTTGAACGACTGTGATGGGGCAGACATCACGTACAGTCCCTGACACGTAAAAGGCCCGAAGCATCCTACCTCATTTTCCTGTGACCTTCCGCGGGCCCTTCCTCCTGCAAGCAGTCCTCCCCTCCACCCCAAGCCTCCCTATCTCCCCACTTTCTCAAGTAGGCCCGGCTTCACTCCCCCACCCCAGCTCTCAGGCACCTTCTGTATGAAGTCTCACGTAACTGCCCACCTTCCTCCTCCCTCCAGATCAGCAGGTGTTTCCAGGTCTTTGTTTCCTCAGCCTTCTATGCATAGGATTGAAAGTACCTATATGTCTGGCCTATTTTTTTACGCTGCAGGCATCTCACGGTCAGCAACAGCAGTGTATTTATTTCTAACATAGTCCCCTCACAGAATATTCAATACATCTTCCCTTCCCTTCCCTTCTTTTATCTTTCCTAGGCATTTGCAGAGGACATATATACACCATTACTAGATAGTAATATATATGACATACAAGATGATTTTACAAACATGATAACATCTTGACACATTTTGATATATGATATTTTAATGCCTGGCTAAATGTATAACAACAGAGTATATCCCAGGTTTGATAGTATTATTTTTTCAAGTAGTAGTTTCAACTATAAATAATTTGAATAGAGTCAATTAATAATAATTACTGAAATCCTTGAGGAGGCCTAATAGGTGTAGTATTTCTTCTCCTTGAATCAACCATAAAGACGAAGTGAAATGTCACCTCTCTTACTAATTCTGACTGTTAGTTGTGCTATGTCAATTTGCCCAGATTAAGAAGTGCCTAGATTAGTGAGCACACTTCTGGATGTGGCTCAGTATATTGTGGAGCTGTAACCCTGGCATCTACATCTGGTCACCTGCTCTTCCTCTCTGGGGTTATTCCTCTATGCTGCTTCCCAGGTGCCATAAACTTAGCAGCTTTCTTTTTTACTTTTATGGGAGTGTTTTGGTTAGTTTTTATTTAGACAGAGTCTTGCTGTATAGTCCAGGCTTGGCTTGAAATCACTATGTAGCCAAGGCTGGCCTTGAACTCATGGAGATCTTCCTGCCTCATCTAGATGCTGAGATCACAGGTGTGCACCAGCACGTCTGGCTTTTCTTTTTTATTTTTAAGCAGCTTTCTTACTCCATGGCCTTCCACCGTGATGTTCCTGACTCCGTTAACCAGCCACAGACTGAACCCTGAGATCATGAGCCAAATAAACTTCTCCCCTCAGGGGCTGTCAGGTCATCTGTCCCAGTGATGAAGAGCTCACCATTAAAAAAGCTGGAGAACGGGCTTGATCTGAGAGTCGAATAGCTTGCTAAGTAAATGCCAGTTTTAGGCAGAGCTGCCCATCTAGTCCTAGGACATGCTGGACTGGGAGAGAATTCCCTACTGGGAAAAGTGAGTCATGACATAAGAGAAACTGAGGATACCTGCTCCTCCTGAGAGCTTATCCTTCCAAGTTTGTGCCCAATTTACATTTTTCAAATGTATACTCTAGACAATGCCTTCCCTCCTCGCTGGGGAGAAGGCGTAAGGCAGGGAAGAAGCCAGAGCACAGCACCAGCGGAGGGAACACAAGGGCTACGGCGGCATCTCTGTCTAACGGCGCCACGCCTTGAAGTCCCTCATAAACTAACGGCTTCTTTTATTTAAAAACATTCTTTTTATCCTTTTCACCTTTCTTGCTACTTTTTCTCATTTTATGTCACATTATATCCTGTGAGCTATTATTACAAGTATAGCAACCAGAAAAAGATGTCTGTGTTAATTTTGGAGTGGGTTCCATTTTCAATCCAAATGTAAATTGACTATGAAAATCTGTAAATAACAAATATTGAAAACTTCCAACTGTCATAGGTATATTTATAATTTATATTTTGCTCATTCTTTTATGCAAATAATGCTTGAATGACAGTATAAATATTAGCTAGAATGATCTCAGTTATACATAGAATTTTGTCACCTAATAATGTAAGTTATAAGGTGGTTACACTACTATGTAGAAAGTTTAACTCTGGAATTTAAAAATACTGTTCTAGTTTCAGAGCCTTGACTTTGCTCTTACAGAGTCACTCTGCATAATGTCAGAGCCCCCTAAAAGGGTACTTTGCAAGATATATTGCAAATTGGTGTGCAATTTCCTATTCCTCTGGCCAATAGAATTAGGAATTTGGAGTTTTCTCCATGAGGGATAGGGGAAAGAGGGAAAAGAATTGACATGAAAATTTATTTTTAAGGTTACTAAAACCTGGGCAGTTTTACTGCACAGCCACAAGATACTGGCTAAAATAATTCAAAAGAAGGTACTGGAGAGACTGAACTTAGGACTACAGAGAATAGGTTTGGAAAAACCCTTTCAATATAATTTAAATACAGGAAGACATCACACACACACACACACACACACTACTGTTCTGTATTTTCATCAAAATGTTCACCATGAAAAATGCACTGACCGACAAAATAATGTAACATTAAGTAGACCTATAAAAGGCTGTCATGCCTTAGGAAAGGTTTAGGTGACCACCATGACATTATAAACTGAGACTATTCACCAGACACGTGGGACAGTACGACCTAATTATGCTCTAAATCATGTAAATATTTGTGCATTTATTTCATCAGGGTAATGCCCATCAAAATTGTTCTAGAATGTCTTTTTTAAGCAAAAATGAAAGGTTATAACTATCTTTAATGTGATTGAATACTGAGAACATGACAATTACAACTTAAGCAGAAACTCTTTTGTAACATTAGAAAAAGTAATAAGCACAAGCAAATGAATGAGCAAAGGAAGTTCTTAAGTCACATTAAAATGTAAGCTAAAATATTAATATAGCGCTATCAGCTAACAGAGAAAAAAGAATGACAGAACAATCAACAAAAGTTAGAAATACTGTGAATTTGTGTGGCCACATTGTAGAAAGCAAATTGTGTAAATAGTGGGTCTTGTTATTAATTCAAATACACTTTTTAATTTTTGGAAAACATCTATCTGTATCTAAATCTATATTCATCTCCGTGTATAAGAAGTATTATAAATCAATGGCATTTCTCTTGACTATGAAAAATAGCATACTTTTATCCAAAAGCACTTTATTTCTTTGTCTTCTATAATAAATGATGCACTCAATTCTTGAGCCTACCCTATCAATGCCAAAATATTACTCAATTACCCACCATCCTTTTTATCATGGTCTGTAGCTTCAGTCTTCAAAGTGCAAGTCCTGTATTTATTTCGCAGCATAATAAAGTTGCTCAAAAGGTCCAAATCATTCTCCTCTTTTTTACTATGTTCAAAACATGCTTTTTTAATTCTTGAGGAGGGAGATGACTCAATAAATGGTACTGTGCAGTCAAGTTCAAGGTGATCTGTAGTTTCTTCCTTTTGATTTATTATATCAAGTAGTTCTTGATCATTCTTTAGTTTTTCTTCATTTTTTGGTTTTTCAGTAGAGATACATTCATCAGATAAACACATATCTGCTACTTCTTTTACCAGAGATGGGCTCTCTTGTGAAAGTGGTAAATGAGCATGTGTATCTTCCTCATTAATAACCACAACAGGTGAGGAACAACTTTCATTTTCTACATAAGCTGAAAAAAGACAATAAAAAATACTGAAATTACTTCCAAGCCTTAAAAGAGCATTCTATTAGGGTGTTAGTACCACATTTAGTTGTAGTTTCTTATTAATATAATCTGATCATAAGGAATAGTTTGTTTATTATTTAGAAAGTCAATTTTTGGTCTAAATAAAGTAAAAATTCGAAAATATAAAATCTTATGTAATAAGCTTGTAAGGGGTCATAGCTTTAGAGTTAATGGTTACTGAACATTTATGTAGTGGCAAGCCCCAAGACTACAATAAAATACTTGATCTATATATAGCTGACAAAGAACTGTGCCCAAAATATATAAAGAACTCTTATAATTCAATAATTAAAAGTGGCCCAATTAAAAATTGGCAAAAGATTTGAACAATACTTCATACAAGTTTTATATATTCTAAAACAGTGATGAATCTTGAAAACCTCTCCATGCTAAGGGAAAAAGCTAGTGATAAAAGGCCACACAGTTACAAAAGATTGTATTTCCATTTTTATGAAATGTCCATAAGAGGTAAATCCACAGAGACAGAAAATGGATTAGTAGTCCCACAGCTGGGCACTACGAGGAGTGGCTGCTAAGAGATATGAGGTTCCTTCTCGGTGTGATAAAAGTGTTCTAAAATGGTCTATGGGGACTGATTGTACCATTCTGTGATTATGCTCAACACTGGTGAAAGTATTACTTTCAGTGGATCAAGTGTACAATATGTGAATTCTTTCACAATAAAGCTGTTTTATTTTTTAAAAAGAAGAACTATAAAAGGCCAATAAGCACCTAAAAAGATGTTCACCATCATTAGTCAACATAGAAATACAAATTAAAAACTACAAATAACCACTAGAATAGCTACTATCAAGTGCTGACAAAGGTACAGAGTAAATGAAATTCACACTATGCTGGTGGGAATGTACAATGGTGAAATACACTGGAAAGCAATTTAGTAGTTTCTTACAAAATTAAAGATACACCTATCATAAAATTCAACAATTCTACTTCTAGAATTTCACACAAGAAAAATGATAATACACCCCAAAAAGACTTATGCAAGAATACTCACAACAATTCTATTCACAATAATAAAAAAGTTGGGAAAGAAATCCTAGGAGGTGATAAACTCTGGTACCTCCATTTGATGGAAAATTCCTCAGCAATAAAAAGAAACAAATGTGATATATTCATCATGGATGCATCTCAAAAATGTTATCAGAAAAATCCAGGCACAAGTGAATTCATACTATCTAATTCTATAAGTGAAATTCTAGAACAGGAGAAATCAATATATAGTAACAGAAGTAGACTAGGGTTCCCAGGAGACAGAGGTGAGGACTGCTGGGGGAGAAAAGTGGCATGGAGTGAGATGACTACAAGGGTCCAGAAGGAAAGTCTTGGTGATGAAAATATTCTCCTATATCTTAACTGTGGTGCTCGTTTCACAGATTTCATATACACATATAATTTGTTATGATGTATCAAACTGTACAAAGTAAGTACAGCTTATTATGCCTGAAGTATACCTCATAAAGTTGATTTCAAAAAACCCTTAAGTGCTTGGAGGGCCGACTAAATACCTTAAGTGAGTGGAGTATCTGGCCGGTCCTTAAATCGTGATCTCTGGAAGACAAACTTTATACTTTTGTCCTTCCTGAAACATGGCCTACGATGTTTTGTTTTTGCTTACATTGAGATATTGATACAAGTAAAATTTAGTTTCCTCTTAACTGTATCAAATGCAAAACCAAAACCCAAGAGTAATACAAATGCCAACCGATGCCTGGCTGAGATCTACAGTGAGCCAAAAGAGTACGTCGTCTGTTTAAAGTGGTGAGTGGCTAAGGGCCCTGGCTAATTGTTGCCATATGAGAATCTGGGTCCAGTTTTTGGAATTTTTAAGACAAACTCAATATTTTACATCAATATGTAAAATGCCCCCAAATATTTTTATTTTGAGACAAGATCTCACTACATACTTCAGGCTGGCCTTGAACTCACTAGGTAACCTAGACTGGCTTTGAATTCACAGCAATCTTCCTGCCTCAGCTACCAAGTGCTGGGATTATAGGCATGTGCCACCACACCTGGCCAAATCCCCCTAATTTTTTTTTGTCTTTTTGAGACAGGGTCTTATTATGCAGTTCAGGTTGGCCTTGAGCTCACTTTGTGGCTCAGGCTGGTCTCAAATTCACAACGATCCTCCTCCCTCAGCTTCCTGGGTGCTGGGATTAGAAGCATGCACCACCGTGCCCGGCTCCGAATCTTAAATGTTGTTAAGTAATTAAAATGCTGTGTAGGTCAATATGTATGGGTTGAATATGGCCTGAGTGCTACCAGTTTGCAACCTCTGAGATATTCCCTTGAGAAAATCTGGTCAACAGGTCAGTAAGAATTACAGTTTTATTTTCCTGATGATTTTCATGTACTATTTCTCTTTTTAAGCATTTCTACTGTGGCAATTTGGCTATCAGGTCCAGAAAGAGTTACTGTTTCTTAAATCTCAGAATTATAGCATACAGTACTATCATAGTTCTATTGGCTATCGAAGAGAATATTCTTTATTTTAACCTCACATAAGTTACATAATACTTTACATAATTTTACAGATATATTATTTAGCTGTTTGAAGACCACATAAAATCTTCTTACTTTTCTTTGTCTAGCAACCTGACCAAATCATTTTTAAAATTCCTATTTTTTCAGATCTGTAAGTGCATACTGCCTGTTGAGCTCTTAAATTCTTGGCATTTACAAAAACTAACAAACAAATTGAAATAGTTTACAGAGTAAAAACAAAGAAAAACACCACAGGTCGCCATGAAGGCAGGGGGCGGACGACTGCAGTGCTCGGTGTAATCTGCTCATCTGCTTGCTTTCTTACCACATTCGAAGTTCTCTGTGCCTTTGTCTCTAAAACGCACTTCTCTGAAGAGACTTTTCATTCCTATTCCTTACACAGATAATTATTTCTAAACATCACTTTTAAATATAATTATTACTCTGTAATACATTAAGTAAAAACTCTCCCAAATCCTTTAAGATTAAAAATTACTGGTTATTGCACAAACTAATCTTAAAATCATTCACATATACAATTCATGCCACATATATGCCATTTGCTATAAAGGAAGTTACAGCAAACAAAATAACAAAAGTAAATACTCAAAAGATATTTCTGCCTACTTATATAAGTAAAAGCTAAATTAGTAAGTTTTTTAGTAATGAAGGAAGATTTTTGTATTTTTGAAGAGAGATCACTAGATATTATTGAATGCCAAAGTTTAGTTGTCAGGCCAAAAAATAAGTTAACTATAAAATGGTTTGTGCTTAGATACAAGAGCTATATGAGTAATTAATCATTTGTAAAAGGAAATTAAGTCACTTTAATTGAAACTAACGAGAAACTTAAACTGAAACTATGGAATTTTAGGACAGAATAGGACTTTAAGATTAATCAAACGCTCTTAATTTTTTTTTTTTTTGAGGAAGGAAATGGGGCCTAGAGAAGCCCAAACTCATACATTCTGGCAGAACAGAGCCAATACTGAATGCTAGAATATATATTTCCATAATTACTAAGAAGAAATCCAGTATCTAACATTTTCTCATTCTAAAAATGTTGATACAAGTTACGGTTACTATTATGTACTTACACTCTAACTGAAGTACTTTTGTAGGCAAAAACGTCTCCTTTTTCATGTCATTAGAAGATGGATGATCATGACACAAATATGTATTTGGACATTCCAAAGTTTCTCCTGTTACTGGCTTTAGTCCTGCTTTTTTCCACCACTTTGCCTTTACAGAGTTAACCACAAGCCTTTTCTCTTCAATACAAAACATCTTTTTCAGATCTGTAACTGAGTATTGGCTGTTGAGCTCTTGAATTCTTGGCACTCAGAAAAAAACCAAACAAATAGAAGTAGTTTAAAGGGCAAAAGAAATGAAAAGCATAATAAACAGAACTACAATGGAATTTCTTTATTGAATATATTCTCACATATTACAAAAAAGCGATACTTGAAGTTATATGTAATATTTTGTTTTCAAGAAGCTAATGTTTGTGAAAGTCCAAATTACTGTAAAAACAGAAGTCAAATTTGATAACATCAAGAAGTTAAAATTATTCTGTATTTAACAAGAGCTAACAATATTCTTTTTTACTACTGTCAATTACCAAGTTAATATATTGGGTAGTATTTCGAAAAATGTAAGATTTATTAATGGGACCCGTTAATCTGTTTACCATTTCTAAAATGTTATTTTAAAAATGTTACATAAACAGAGTAGTTCACATTTCTTTCGGTTCCTGAGTAATGTCCCATGATACAGAGCACAGTTTGTTGATCCGTTCACTTGCTCATGAACATGTAAGTTTTTCCTATTTTGGGCTCTTACAAACGTAGCTGCTATGAACACACATGACTATAAGCCTTTGAGTAGACATAAGCTCTTATTATTTTAGCAGACATTAGTATTCCCGTTGTATGGGGAAATCGCTTCAGGATTGTGTTACTTATACAGCTAGGTAATGGTAGAGCTGGATTCAAACACCAATTTTTAGTTTTGTTTTCATTTCTGTATTATGAAATACACAATTTTACATACAGGAATATATATGGAAAATGAAATTAAAAACTGCACTCACTATGGGAATTTTATGAGTTTATAACTTATGAAGCTCTCATACTTCCTTTCCAGTCTAGCACTTTTATCCTTAAAAATTATTAGAGTACTGTTATTAACGTACTGTCAGTACATTTATCGCTTGTACGAGTACCCTTCCTCATCATCCCTTTGTAGGTCTGAGATTTTCCATTAGGGATTGCTTCCCTTCTGCCGGACTAGCATCCTTCAGTTTCTTTTAATGAAATCTCTGATGTTTCAATTTCTGTGAGTATCTTCTTTTAAATCTTTAATGAAATACAGTTCTGCTGGGTAGAGGATTACAGATAGTTTATTCTTGGTTTATTAAAGATATTATTCCATTTTTCTGGCTTTCTATTGGTGTCACTGAGAAGGCACTTCCCACTCTTCTTACGTCACGCCTTGGTGAGGTGTAGAGCTACTATGACAGGTTCAGGGGTGGATTCTTTTCCATTCGGCATGGAAATCACGGAGTGTGGTGGATCAATGGACTGATGCCCATCAACAATTCTAGAAAATTTTAGCCATGTCTTCTTCAAAAAGGTGGCCTGCTCCTCAGGCCCTGTGACCTCTGCCTGAATCTCTGGTCAGATACATGCTCCGCCTCACTCAGCCCTTCATGTCTTTTAGCCTCTCACATCTTCTGTCTCTGTTTCTCTGTACTAGAGGTTGGATAATTTCTTTAAGTCTGTCTTTTAGTTTATTAATATTCTTTCTAACTGTGCATAATACAGTACTCCATCTATCAGGTTTTTTATCTATTTTATTTAGTTCTGGAACATTTACATGGTTCTAGTCCAAATCTGTTGTACCACTTTTTTCCTCCATCAGATTTTATTGGTATATTTTAGATATACATAATAATTAGATTCACCTTGGAGAATTTGTACCTGTGCACGATATAACTGGACTCTTTTTTCTGCATTCCCCTACCCTCCCTTCCACTCCTCCGCCCCTCATTTACAAATGCTTTGTTTCCACTGTTTTCCTTCTTTTCTCACATTTTTTAACTGTTCTCTTCTTTCCTTTCCCCTTCCTCCTCTCTTGTCCCCCCCCTTCAACGTTTTCTTCCTATTTCACAGTATCTAATGTATATTTTGGTTCTTATTTACACTTTCAATTTCTTGTACCAGAGAAACAATGTAGTATTTACACATGTGTGTCCAATTTATTTTACTTAACAGTGTGGTTTCAAGGTGCATCCATTTATCTAGGAAAGTCTCAAGCTTATCCTTCTTTATGGCAGAGTAGTACTCTATGGCATAAAAACTACATCTTCTTTATCCATTCCTCAGGTGATGGGCATTTGGGCTGTTTCCAAGATCTGGCTTCTACAAATTTTGCCACTATAAACATGCGAGTGCATATATAGCTGTAGTATGATGCTTTGAAATCTTTTGGGAAGACGCCCAAAAGGGGAATAGCTGGATCACATGGGACCTCTAGTCCTAGTTTTTTGAGGAATCTGCAGACTAATTTCCACAGTGGTTGCACCAATCCACACTGCCACCAACAGGGGAGAAGGGGTCCTTTTTTCCCACATCCCTGTGTGGGGAAAAAGGACCCCTTTGTTGTTGCTGGTTGATCTTTTTGATGACAGTCATCTTTCTGGAGTGAGATGGAATCTCAGTGTTGTTTTCATTTTTCTCTCGAATGACCATTGATGTTGAACAATTTCTCACATATTTATTTGCTGTTTGTACTTCTTCAGTTGATCACTTCTTTTATTTTTCATATTTTTTCTCCTTGCCATTCCCCGCACCTTTGTGCCCTAAATACATATTGCACTGTCTGACAGTTCTAATACCCATATCTGATTCGATGTCCCTGGTTTCTAAGGACTTTCACCAGTGATCATATATATTTTGTGATTTTTGCCTGTTAACCTCTTTGCGTTTTGTGAAAGCTTTTTAAAGCATGGACTAAAGTGTATTCCTCCAGTAAGGATTTATAGAAGGAATCACTAGAATAAAGGTCAGTTTTGATGTTTTCTTACTTCCCAGTGTTCTTGCTTTTACTTTCATTTTGGCCTCCAAAAATGGCAAATAAGAGAGTATTGTACCAGGATTCTAGTTCCGTAATGGAAAAATTCAGATATGGGAAACAGTTATAACTTACTTAGGTAAATTTTAAAACATACACATTAAATTTACACTTAACTCAAAACTATTTTGTTACATTAAACTTTGTTAACATGTTTTTAAATGTCTTTTTTGGAAAACCTGGGAATCTAAAAATTCTAAACATTATTTTTCACATCAGCTATGTAGAATTTTTAAACAACCAATTTATTGACTTGAAAACACAAACTATACATATGGGACTATTTTATGTACTACCTGTATTGTCCCATGCATAGATATTCTAACCAAAAAAGTGAGCAAGATCAAGATCTTCTCACATACTTCTGCATTTGGCATAGTGAACATTCTGGCAGATATCTGGATAGTCCAGCTTTGTGCTAAGTTATAGATATTCTGTGTTCAGAAATGCTCAGAGAAACACAATATCTCATATTTCTACTCATTGAATTTTTTTCACCTATACTTTTGATTTACCTGTAAGAAAAAGTGACTTCAAGAAATTTCTGCAGCTTTCTAACTGCCACACCATACAGTATTTATTAGTTGATTCTTCAGCAGTAAGCAAGCTACTGAAAAAGATTAAAGTTTAATACATTAATAATACTAAGTCCTTTTGCATCAAGTTTTAAGTATTTTACTAAGTAACTTTCATATTCAAAAGCAAGTGAAAAATTAACTATTTTATGAACGTCTAAACAGAAATAGTTCTATAGACCAAATTTCAAATACTTAACTTCTTGCTTCTCTAGGTCATTTTTAAACTCCTAAGTATCCTGCTTGCCTATAAATTACTCCTACCTCTATTTCCTTCAGGGTACTCTGGAGCCAGAGGGCATTGACATGAAGAGCTTTAGCATGTCCTTCCATAAGCTATGAAAGTACTCACCCTACAAGCCACCAAAAATAAAAGCACAATCTTATTAAAATTACTATGCTTACCATGCAAACAGTAGCTTCATTTTTTTTTCTAAAACTTACTGTCCTCAAATCCATTCTCTCTGAAATTCTGGACTGTCTATTGGCTGAGGGTCAGAACTATGTAAAAGACCTACCTATTCCAACTTATCAAGAGCCGCCAATCCTTCAGTCTTGGTAGTGTTTGAGTGATGTGTGTGTGCATGTTAGTGTGTTCTGGAGTGACAGGGGTGGGAAGAAGAGATCAAATATGAATGACAATCAATGTAAATCAATATTTTTAAAACAGTGTCTTCGAATATAATGATACACAGCACACACAAAAAAATCAGTGTAAACTATAACTTTCAGTACCCATGAAACGGCCAGCCTTGGAAAGGCAGACGTTATTGATTCATAAAACTTTTATGTTGTAAATCTCTCTCTCAAACCTGATTAAGAATTAATTGTATTCTGTTTCTCCATTTAAATGCGACATATACTGTATAATATGCTAATATAAGTACTGCTAGTTAAATTGACAACCTAGGGCAGAAGAAAGTTAGTTTTATACCTAAACTGTCTAGTTACCTACATAATTAAAAAGTCTGGGCTTGTAGAAAATTGACAATCTAGACAATGTTTGACTCTTACCAAGATTTGACAATTAGATACCTTTGATCATAGACAATTATTTTTAAGTGAAAGGAAAGGGAAATATTTAGGCCAGCCACATCCAATATGGGCAAATATTTTGTCCTTACTGGTACATTCCAGAGACATGTCTGAATTTGATAAATTCTTTGGTCATACAAATTTGTTCAAAGTTGGCAGTCAGTTAATACGGAAATAAAATCTTATGTCATACTGTCTTTTCTTTTTAGCCCCCTAAAATCTAGCACAGAGTCTTGCATGTAATAGGCACTAAAAGTATTTAACTGGACATTATTTCCAGCCAAAATGTAAAAATAAAAGTAATTTACTATACAAATAAGTTAAGGTTAATTATTATTTTCTCTTTTAAAAAATTTAACACTTTTCGTATTTAGTTTTACAACTGAGGTGAGTCATTTTTTTAAAATAAGAGTTTTACATTTTTATAATCTTGAACCAATGTAAGTGATTTCCCCCTTGCTGGTGAATGCAGTAGTGGTAACTTTTGGTTGTTTCAAATGGCTTTAGATCCATTAGCTAATTTAAAAGCCATTTTTGTTTCAACTTTGCCAAATTATAATACAATAGGTAAGACTTGCTTCATAAAGTTCCATTAGATATTTGAGTTGTAACAATAAATATATGTGATTAAAATGAGTTTAATATAGTTAAATAAATGCTTTTAATACAAAATTGAAATCAAGATTATACTAATTCCACTAGTTTCTGTTTTTAACTGCCAATCTGCCATAACAGATGGATTAGGTTATGTGGAGTAAAACAGCCTAATAAAGACAGAATATATCCTATAAATGTCTTTTTCCTTAACAAAGAGACTAAAAATATTCAAAGAAGTTATAGACAGTTTTCATATTTGTCACAAGATGTTTTTAGGTTTCATATATGATATGGACACTAATAGTTCATAATGGAATTCCATATGGCACAAATTTACCCCACAAATGCAAAATAATTCTTAAAGAGAAGATAAAGGTATACTGAGGTCCCTCAGTGCTAGCTCTTCCGTTTTATGGTTTGCTCCCTTCCTGAGACTATTACAGAATTCTAGGCAGTCTGTAATGAATTCTAGAGCCTTGATTCCAGTTAATTGCAGTAATTCAAGAGGATTCTTCTCTGATAGATGAGCCAATGACAACTACATTCAAAACTCAGTACATAGCTCACATAATTTGCAGTCTTAAGATGCTTCATTAAGGAGTTACAGATTTTCCAGAAAGTGAGTTATTTTAGGGTACAAAGTTCCAAGTTTACAGTGGGAAAGTAGACAATACTGACTATGGTCCCATTTTTGTAGATGGCAAAAACAGCAGGACACAGGGTAAATTCATTCTAAGATAACATCTTAGAAAATATTAACTTACATGCGTGCCACGTGGTGTAAGATAGCAACAAAAGCTATCTCAGATTATGTCAAAGGTCAAATATGCTGAACTGTTAAGCTATGCAATTTTGTCTTAAACTAAAATGCTATGATCTAGCCCTGTCATATCAATTCAAGGACGATGGACCATGCTGTACTGTGACAGCGGGGTATTGAACAGGTTTAAGGAGTAAGTGTTGAACATGTCTGGCTTTCCCAGTGCTGAGATTTTATCTAAGGAGAACCAGGTTAGGGGACGTCCTCTGTTGGAAATGGGGTATGACTCCTGGTATCCTAGAGGGAAGAAACCGAAGGCCACGTGTCTACTGGTCACCCATTCGCATATTTTTCTCTGATGTTTGGTTGTTCCTGGTCAGAGATCTATGACAAATATTTTAAAATACTTTATAAGAACCCTGAAAAGTAGACACAGTTATTACCCAGTGTCACAGATTTAAAAACTGAAGCATAGAGTAGAGTAATTTATGCTCACAAAGTCAGTAAGCGATAGATTGCCTGGCTCTAGTTCAGAGATTGAACCACTGACTATGGGCTGAATTTGCCCCCTTTCAAATGCACATGCTGAAGCCATAATCCTAGGTAACACAGACTGTGACTATATTTGGAGACAGGGTTTATCAAGAGGTTTAAATGGGGTCATTAAGGTGCACCCTAACCCTACATGACTGGTGCCCTCATAAGAAGTAATTAGGACATAGACAAGATAAAGCCCCTACGAATATAAGGAGAAGAGCCATCCATAAATTAAGGAGAGAAGCCTCGGAATGAAACCAGCCCTGTGGGCACTTTGTTCTTGAATTTCTTTTTTTCTTTTTTTTTGTGGTACCAGGGATTGAACTCAGGACCTTACACTTGCCAGGCAGGCACTTATGCCACTGAGCTATATCCCCAGCCCTCTTGAATTTCTAGCCTTCAAAATTGAAGAAATAACTTTTGTTGTTTATACCACCCAATCTGTGGTATGTGTTCTGGCAGCCCTAGCTGACCTGTCTTTCATGGCAGTGAGGACCACTAGAGACCTCACCACTGCCAAGTGTCCAGTGGCAATGTCCTAAGCATAGTAAGTAATTCCAAGTCAGGACCTTAAATTTTTCAAATTATTTATTTTTAATGGTAATGTTTTAATATTCAAAACTCTAAATGCATAAAAGACTATACTGTGAAAATTTTCCTATCCATATTGCTAGGTTACACAGTTGTCTTCTGGACACAACCAGTGTTATTTTTCATGTCCCTTTCTAAAGATACTCTATCCGTAAAACCAAATACATGCACATATATTCATCTATTCCCTCCAGTTGCTTACATTATATTATCTCTTACATCTTTTCATATAAGTCTCCTGGAAGTTGCTTTTATGTGGAGATATTATAGTAAAAATATCTTGTTCTGAATTGCAACTTGGGTTCTAGATATAATCCTTACTTACATTTTACAAACACAAGAAAATGGAAATGTCGGAAGTCTTGTATATAAGGAAACTGAAGAAAATGAAAATGTCTGAAGTCCTGGACACAATGAATTCACTAGAGAATGTTGGCTTGTTTGGTGTAGAGGAGTTAATGCTCTTCCTGACTCTCCTGAATATTTGAAAATTTAAAAATTAATTAACATTAAATAAAATAACATTTAGAATTTTTGTAAGCAATTATTGTTTGATCATTTTGTTGCAACACAAATATTTCAATAAAAAGAACCAAAAGAATTTTGGTTGTTTTATTTGAGAAATAAAACAAATCCTAACTTCTCATCTATAAAAGGAATCACATATATGGAGCCTGCCAAAAAAGTGCATACACACTTCAGCCATTTGCCTTACTAATAAATATACGGAAGCCAATGGCCCCACTTTGAGTACCTCTTGTAATTGTAGAGGCCAAAAGTCACTTCTATTAATCTCATGATGTCACAATAAATTTAGTATTAACATATTTATACACATTTCCCCTTTCCTGATGTATACTTTTTTGGGGGCCATGGCATCCCCACTATAATAGTCATGATTTTTTTGTCAGTACTGGGGACTGAACCCAGGGCTTCACACCTGCTAGGAAAGCACTATATTCGTGAGTTATATCAGCAGCCCTTTTTATTTTTTATTCTGAGACAGCATCTTACTAAATTTCCCAGGCTGGCATCAAATTTGTGATCCTAATGCCGCCAACTCACAACTAGTTGTAATTAAAGATGTGTATCACTAAGCCCAGCAACAGTGGTGATCTTTAAAAATATATCGATGGCTAAACTGCACAGGCTTTACTTATTTAAAAGTTCTGAGAACTTCACATATAACAATAACTTTAAATCTGACAATTTATTTTATCAGTACTTATGAGGCTACTGTTTTTATTTCTGCACTAAATATTGGTGATGTGAAGCAAGTACTA
Organism: Dinomys branickii; assembly: GCA_004027595.1. Classification (NCBI taxonomy): domain Eukaryota; kingdom Metazoa; phylum Chordata; class Mammalia; order Rodentia; family Dinomyidae; genus Dinomys; species Dinomys branickii. The sequence continues at coordinate 65,647 of PVLD010005992.1, read as the reverse complement.
CTATGAAAAATAATTCTTCATCTTAATGAGTCAACTCTAGATGGCCTGGCAGAGAACTACAAATTCATAGATTGGGCTTGAAAACTGAAACCTCATTTATTGTTAAATAGTGTAGTTTTATCATTTTCATAAATCAAGCAGTAAACTTCCAAGTAGATTATTAATGTGATCCAGTTACAGATGTAACTAAATAGTAGTATCATCAATATACTTAAGAAATAACACAACTTGGCACTATCCTGAAGCAAAAGATGATTCTGAGGTTTCAAATTTTGTGAGATCATATAATAATGCCAGAGCAGAAAATGATAGGATTCCTCTGGGGGATTAAAAAGTTAAATTTTTAAAAAGTATAACAAAAGTCAGCCTCATTACTAATAAAATGTTATTTACTGTGCTATAATACTTTATTAAAATTTCTATTTTTAACATTAATGCTATTTCCTCCACTTCTCCAATCTCCTTTCTATATTATTCACTTTTGAAGCTGATAAGATTCTAATCACACCTATAAAGGGGCCAAAAAAAAAGAAAAAATAACAACTAGAATAATGATAATAAAATTTTAAACATAAAGACTGATTCATAATAGACTTATGAATATGTAGGTAATTTGATAAGCTCAATGATTTATTCAAAATTTCTACCTGGTTCACTGCCCTCTGGTTCACTCTGGCTTTGAACAGTTAAGATCTCTGTGGAGCTGCATTTTATGTCCTCAATGTCAACTCCATGCTTGACAGGAAGATCTGAAAAGAAAAAAAAAAAACGCTACTAGCAACAAAAACACCATTAAACTAAATTTTTTAATAACACTGTTCTATGGGCCTTTTCTTTTAAAGCACCTGTCTTGGTTGCTGAGACAAAATACCTGATGCTCAAAATTAAAGAGGGAAAGGTCTGTTTAGCTCACAGTTTGTAAAGGTTTTAGTCCATAACCAGCAGGCTCCACTGAAGGGCAACTGCTCATGGCAACAGGGGTTGGGGCGCAAGCTCTTTTCCTCCCATATATTGTACGCACGTTCTCCACCCTAGGGTAGGTCTTCTACACCCATACCATCTCTATGCCCTCCCCTTGCAGAAGCTCAGGATGTTTGCAAAGTGAGGCCCCTGGCCCCCTGCTGAGTGGCTTGGTTAAGGTTCTAAACTTCTCAAGCTGACACAATATATCAACCATTACAGTACCCTCACTGCTTTATTATAGATCAGTTTTCCTTTTAGAGAGAATATCGGTTACTTTCCTGTCAATGGGATAAAGTACCCAACACATCCAACTGAAAGGAGGGTTTACTCTGGCTTATGTTTCAGAGGATTCAGTCCATGTCTGGATGGATTCAGTCCATGTCTGGTATGGTAGAAGAGCATGACAGAGGAAAGATGCTCATCCCATGGCAGCCAGGAAGGACAAAGAGGAGGCGGCAGGAAGGGAGACATGACTTCCGGAGGCACACCCCAGTGACCAGCTCCTTCAAACAGTCCCCACCTCCAAACAGCACTGCCAGCCATGAGCGCATCAGTGTGCATCCTGACCCACTGTGAGTACAGTGCCCGCGACCCCGGCATCTTCCAAAGTCCCGCCCCTGAACATGAGCCTTTGGGAACATTGTAGGACTAAATCACAACAAGGAGATTTAGATTTCCGAAGAAAACGTCGACTTAACAGGTAAACAGCTATTCCTCTCTATGTATCCCTTTTTCTCTCAATTGTCAGTCAAAATTATCAATGGAAAACAAAAATGAGACAATCTACATAATCACTGGAAGCTAAAATAAAACAAAGATGATAGTCAATAAATTGCAAGCTTCAAAGAATGAGATCACTTTTATAGATTTAATCTTCATCCATCTATGATAATTTTCTAGGCCCTATTTAGCTGGAATTCCACTTTTGGTGCTAGGAATTGAACCCAGCGCCTTTCAGTATGTCCTAGGCAGGCGCTAGCCTTTGTCTACATGAATACTGCCATGTTAGGTGTTTTCCTTTTTTGTTTTACATACATTTTGCATATTGCTTTATCTTTTTACCTTTTGGCTTTCTTTCTAATGTACAACTCTTATAAATAATATACATGATAATTCTTTGATTGTAAAGATTGTACCTTTTCATATTTTGTAGTTTATAAAAGTGTGATTCATTTTATAATCAGCATGTATACTCAGAATGTCTTTTCTCCCTAAACATTTTTATTAATTTGATAATGTGTCTTGAGTTGGTGAATCTCAGAACCACGGAAATATGGTAATTAGATATTTTATTTAATCCAAGAAGTGACCTCTCTCTTAATAAAGAAGTCTAGCCCATTTATATTTACTCAAAGATTTTTTTTTAGCATTTTATGCTTCCAATTATGGTTGCTTTGTTTCCCACAGAACTAAGTCTACTGTTCTGAGATTTTTGTGACAAATGAACCCAGACATAAAAAGATAGATCCTGCCTGATCTCATTTATAAGTAGAATCTAAGAAAACTGCTGAACTCATAAAGACAGAGCAGAAAGATGGCTATCAGGAGCTGGGGAAAGGGGATGGAGGATATAGGACGATACTAGTTAAAATGTATGAACTTTCAGTTATAAATTAAGTAAGTCCTGGAGGTCTAATATACACCAGGATGACTATAATTAGTAATAAGGTACATTTGAAATTTGCTGAAAGAGTGGGCTGTAAGTATTCTCACTACATATAGAAAAGTAACTATGTGAAGTAAATCACACATTAATTAGCTTGTTTGTGGTAATCATTTCACAAAGTATAATATATCAAAATATCATGCATATCTTAAATAAGAACTATTCTATCTTTAAAATTTCTTTAAAAATTCAAGTAGCTTGAAAAAAGTCAGAAAAGGACCAGTTTAGAAATAAAAACAAATGAGACAAACTTAAAATGCAATAATAAGAAGGAAACCAGCCCAATTAAAAATGGGTGAAGGACCTAAACAGATTGTTTCAAAAAAGGTACACAAATGACCGGCGATTACATGAAAACATGCTCAACATCATTTGCCATTTGGGAAACGAAAATCAACACCACAGTAAAAGAGCCCTTCAACACTTGGCAGGGTGGCTACTGAAAAAGTCATGTAAAAAGTTTTGGAGAAGACACAGCGAAGTGGAACTCTTGGAGATTCTAGTAGGAATAAAAAATTTTGCAGCCATTTTGGAAAACATTCTGGAAGTTTCTCAAAAAGTTAAATATTGAGTTCATACAATCCAGCAATTCAACTCCTAGGTATATACTGAGAAATGAAAAAATACATGTGCACAAAAATGTGTATATGGATGTTCATAGCAAGACCATTTATAATACCTACAGAGTAGAAATAACTCAAATGTCCATTAAGAGATGTATGGAAAAATGAAATGTGATATAGCCATACAATGGGATATCATCTGGCTATAAAGAAGAATTAACTACTGATATATGCTATCATATCAATAAACTTAAAAATATTATGCTAAGTAAAAGAAGCCAATCACAAAATATCATATATTACAATTCCTTTTTTATTATGGGTCCAAGGCAAATGTATAGATAATTTTATTTTATTAACTGTTTGACAATGGGAAAAAGGAAGGAAGCTGTTACTTGAGATATACTTGTAGCAAGTAAGTTCATTTCTGTACTATGCAATTTTATTGTTACTGTTGTCACAACCAAAGGTACCTAGGACACTGTCCAAACCCTGTTCTTTCAATAGCTTGTATAACTTTCATTAGACCTTCTCTGTGGCAATTATCCTATAGGGACATAGGAACTATAATGGTACAATTACTCAACATAATTACTTGTCCTTACCATTAGCACTTACAGAGTTGAGATTTACGTCCTGCTAAAAAGCATATGGCCCAACCTGAAGTTTTGAACTCTTAATTACTTTCTACTACTGGTGTGGATTTGATGCATTTTCTCAGTTGGTTTTTCATTTCTTTGCTGTGATTTGTAGACTGATCAGTAACTGTTGGGGACCACAAATTCACAATGGCTAATTGTGTGCACACTTCCCTATGGGATAAATGTAGGCTTGGGATTATTGGTATCATTCTTTTAAGATTTCCCATTAACACTTCTGGGATGAGCCATCCTCTCCCACTCACTAAGATTAAACTAAGACCACTAAGGTTAAAAGGCACTCCAGGGCAAGATCCTCCTTAGCATGAGATCTCTCTGCCCTCTTGAGTCATCCCAAGATTATCCATTTTCCACTGAGTCATGGACCTCTGAGTCTTTGCCGACCTTGAATCTTCTGCTAGCCCTTTCTATCATTCTATATGGCCAATAAATAGTGGCTGGCTTGGAGTGTCTCTGTCTCTGCCCATCCTGAGGCAGTGACCTCCCATCCCCACTTCAATGCATTACTAAATCTGTCTCTGTTTCTATCTCATCCTTTCGCCGTACCCCTCATATAGGCAGTTGCGAATTCTGGCCAGGCCCCGGATAAATAACTCCCTTGATTGAGTCTTATCTGCAACAGTTCAAGTCTATGCTCTGTTGGTGGCAAGAGAACACTATTCTTGTTTTAATGGATATTACAGATGCCCGTTTCATTCTTCTCTTCGCTAAAGTAATATAACTTCGATCACTTCATTTTATGAAATTCATGAAAGGGCAATTAAATATTTGTGCTCAAATGATAGTTAAAAATAACTCTAGTATTTACTGAGGTTAACTGAAATGAAATCACCTAAATTCCAGGCTGTGACTCTCCCAGTTATCTGATTCTGAGTCCTCACTGTGAGCACCTTACTTGTGCACCACTCTACACTAAAGTCAGTATAGACGATGATAACGCTTTCATTGTACATATGAAAACTCTTTATAAAATCAGTATAGTCACATGCACTTTAGCTTTATTGCATATTTATTTTGAAATAGATTAATTTCAGAGAAGTTTTAGGCTCAGAAGTAACATGAAAAAAATGACAAGTCTAGGGTTACAGTCCCAGCGCCCGTCTCTCACGAGCAAGGGCCTACGTCTAATCCCCAGCACCACACACACCAAGAAAAAACATGACGATGAAGAGAGTCTTACCAGTAACAATGCTGACATCTGAACATGTAACCTTACAACAGTTTTACAAAATGTAGAGGCTCAGACAATGTTTTATTAAATAAGGACCAGGGTAATAAACATTATTGAGTAGTTTTATAAAAAATGCATTTAAAAATTCATTCTCACCTCTTTTGAAAAGTTTTTCATTTTCATCTACAAAATTTATTATCTTTGGCATTAAGTTTAATGAGTCCTTCAGTTCTTGTTTGAGGTTTGTAGGTGTTAAGAATTGAAACTCAGAAGGAGAAGTTGATGGCTGAAATAATACATAGTTTAAAAAAAGGTTTTAGGGAGATTTTCCAAGTAAATATTTAAAAATTCATAAATGGATATATTTGCTTAAATGATGTGATATTTTTAAAATCAAACCCACACTCATTTTTAAACATTACATATGTTTTTTTAAAATAGAAGGGTAGCAGGCAAAAATATGTTCTAATTACAATACTCTCTCTGAATAGTATCTTTTATGTTCACTCATTGTATCAGTGAGGTACCATATCCCTAGATGCAGAAGTATCTTCTTTTTTTTGCGCGCGGGGGGGGGTACTGGGAATCTACCTCAGGACCTTGCACATGCCAGGCAGGAGCTTGTGCCACTGGGCTACATCCCTGGCCCAGATGCATCTTCTTGTCAACTAGTAGTAAAATATTAAAATTCCAAATTAAAAATAATTATTGCAGTAAATAGATGGTGGGTGGGGAGAAGTAAAAATATATGATGGAATACAATGAATCTTTCCTGTACCCCATGGAATGTTTCTCTTTTATACCTACAAAACCGGATTCCTCAACAAGTGAAACTGACTGCATGCACAGCTCTCAGAATTACTTGGGGGGAGGGACAGGGACAAGGAAAGAGACTAACAGATGAATCAATATTTTCACTATCATGTTAAATTTTTAACCGTGAGGAAACCCATTAAGCACCTTAATTGCATGGTAGGTACCCCACTTGACCGTATGAAGGACGGTCCCCTTTAAAACACTTTCAGTTGCCCTTCAAATTTTTTTCATTAACTTAGTGAATACATCTAACCTATATGGGCCTAAGTTTTTGAGTTAGTTAAACTGCCAAAAGTTACTTGTGGTCTCAACTGCTCCAATTCTTTGTAGTAATATAACAATTTTGTGAGATATTGTTAGAGGTGTATTCTAATAACAAAGGGTTATCTTTGAGAATTTTGGTTTTTAATATGCAAAGATGCTGTCTTTGTTATATTAGACAATCTATATTCTTACTCCCTCAATGAGATCACTTTTTGTTTCTTTTGTTTTGTTTTGGTACTAGGAATCGAACTCATGACCTCGCACTTGCCAGGCAAGCACTGTGCTGCTGAGCTATATCCCCGGCCTGAAATCACTTTTATTATAGCTCAAATATCATCTGTTTTGTGCATAACTCACAAACCAACATTTCTAATTCTAGTCCCTAATTTAAATTAGATGTGGCTATATAATATCTTGTACCAGGTCTATTGATTAAAATGGGTCTACGCAGGGTGTACACCAGACTCATTAAATCAGAATATGTCCGGGTAGAACCCAGACTTCAACCTTTAAAAAAAACTCAAGTAATCCCAATGTACAGCTAAGGCTGACAACCACTACTTAGAAGTCCATTTCACCCCTTAACTGATATACATTTGAACCATTAAATCTTTTCAATATGACATTGTATAGAGTCATGTATATTATTACTAAAATTTATGAAAGTGTGCCTACTTAGTTTTATGAAGATATTATTGAAAGCAAATGTTACAACCTCACTCAAACCTGCTGAATCTTCTAGTTTCTCCTGATAAACATTCTCTTCATCCACATCAAAATCTTCTTCTATAGAAATCTCTAAATCTTCTTGAAAAGAGAAACACTTCCTTAAAACAAAAAACCAAACATTAATAAATATTTATTAAATGTACATTACATAATAAATATAGCCAATAAAAACCTAACAATGATTAAAATGAAAGCTGAGATAAAGCAAAGATAAAGTATGACTGATAGCATCTAGACATGTTCATACAAAGAATATTTCCTTCTATAAAAGTATTTATAGCACTGGATGATTAAATACCTGGGAAAATTATCTTCTTTGAAGTCTAAATGGGGGTCCTCTATCAAAACTGGTTTGAGTCTGCTCATTGGAGCATTTAAAGTTGGTAGGTGACTTTCATCGGTCATCAAATTGTTTGCAAAAATTATTTCTTCATCATCAATATATAAATCTAAAGAAACATTTAAAAATCTAAAAGTTATGCAAAAGGATGTAGCTAACTACTATAATTAACCATTAAATATAATTGGGCTTTTATAAACACATTTTAAAACCTTTAGATCTTCATTGTACTGTGAATATAGAGCATGTAGCTTAGTGCTAGAACATAGCGAAAAGCTCAATAAATTTTGATATTATTCAGTACACTGTGGAGTAGCCAAATGTTCCAAAATAGTTGTGCTATAATGGATTAGACTATATCAATAAAGATTAGTTTAATTAACAGAGGAAAATATAATTTGCTTCAAAATATCCAGCAAAAGTTAAAGAAATAAAAACTTTTGACTTTGTTTAACCCTAGTCTTCTCTTTGTTGCAGATTTTTAACTTATGAATTCCCCAATGTATGCCCGTGGAATGACTTGTATGGAACAGAGATTGTCTACACAGCCTACAAATGAAACCTACTCTGATTCTATCATCCTAAAGTTATTTACACATGGTTGTTATACATGGTTCCTATAAAGTTAATTACAACAAAAATTATATAGCAACATTATTTGAGAAGTGTTATATATTCAATAATAAGCAACATTAAGCAACTGCTAATAATTACTGGGATAAAATTTTCCTCTCTATCCCCACCTTTTCATATTTAGAATCTGACTTTAAAATCCTAAGTGTCTAAGAGCTTTGTTTCTGAGCCATGGGATGGGGCATAAAGCCTTTCTTCATTCTTCAGTAAGTTCCTGAATGGAAAAACAAAAATAAGAACGTGTGCTCAGAGAAGGAACTCCTTGGAAAGTCAGACTCCAACCTGAAGGGCACCAGGTGAAGGGAGGAGCAATGGGCTCTTTTCCTGGGCAGTGACCTTCAACTAAGTGACAGGAGAATGTAATGAGACAGGAATCAATATGGAGTTTTAAGGTAATGATGTCTCTTAGCTCACAGAGGGCCAACCCTATAAGTGGTATGCATGTATCAAATAAATATGTTGTGTAAGGGAAGTAGCCAGTGACATTCCTTTGCCTGGAGCTAAATAGATATTCCAAAAGAGAACCTACAATACAAATCAGCTTCTTGAGAGACTGCTTACATGAATCCGTTAAGTTCCTGATGATCTCACGATCAAAAGCATTCCATAACACACTAAAGAAAGCTAGTTATCCAGCACTCAGGAGGCAGTAGGACCATTGTGAGTTCGAGACCAGCCTGGGCTACAAAGTGAGCTCAAGGCCAGCCTGAACTGCATAGTGAGACCTTGTCTCAAAAGATAAAAAGAAAAGAAAAACAAAAAGGAAAAGAAAGCTAGTCAATCAATTCCATGTTTAAGGAGGGCTTATCTGAGAGGTTAAAGATAGTTTATTTATGTAACTCATTCTGCAAATATCAATGAGGCCATGTTAACAGTAAAAGCAGAATTAGTTTATATTTTTATCTTTGCTTTCCTTTCCAAAACACAGACTCTCCAGCCTAATCTACAGCCACATTCTGATACTTCTAGGAGTACATGTGGACATCTGTCCGTGATCAGGTCTTGTTTCCAGCTACCCTTTTGTGATGGAGCCACTGGAGGGCAGCATCTCACCACAAGCAAAGTCCTTAAAAATGATAAAAAGACTTTTATGATGGGTGCTGTATCATATTCTTATGGCTAAATAGCATTCCATAGAGTTGTTACTTCATAGTAACTACTCTGTGTGCTCCACAGATAAACAAAGACTGCAACTATTGTAGACGAATGTTAAATTGTCACCAGGAAACAAATTCTTGCCAGTTAGCTATGACATAAGCAGAAAAGAAAAAAAAAGAAGTCTATTGGTAGGGAAGAAGATGCGTTTATTCTGTGTAGAAGATACATTTGTTTAGCTAGAAAAATCCAAGATATGTAACATAAAATACTTTATTGAGAAATAAATGTATGTTATAATTATATATTAAATAGTTCCCACCATATGATATTGTCACAACAATAAGTAAAACAATAGGACATAACAGAAAACCCAGAAGTAAACGCTAATGTGGGTAAGAATTTAATATATGATGTAAGTGGCATTTCTAATCAGTGGGAAAGGAAGGGACTATTCCATAAATGATATTGGGACAACTGCCAAAACATTAAGCAAGAATATTTTTCTGGCTTTTAAATATACCAAAATATGCAATAAGATTACACAAAACCTAAAATAAAAATAAGTAGTTATTTGATTATGAGAGAAATTTCTTAGTATAAAAGCAGTGAAAAAAACCTGAAATAAAAGGAAACATTAATAGAACTGGTTGGGTTCAAATACATTGGGAGTGACTGATGTCTTTATATGCACACAAAATATATATGAATAGAAATTATACAAGGCAAAGAATTTCATGAGAGACAAGGATGCAGATGGCCAGTAAATACCACAAATTTTTAAAACACAATTAAAAATGTATTTTTTTGTCCACTGGTTTAAACGTTTTACTACATCACCAGTGATATACCAATAATGATAAATAAAGCTGGCATTAACAAAGTATTCTGATTCTATGCTAGTGGACATATAGCTAAAAGAAATACAAAATAATTTCATATTCAAGGATTCATTTGAAGCTGGGCATGGTGGTGCCTGCCTGTAACCCCAAGACTTGGGAGGCTGAGGCAGGAGGATCATTGCAAGTTCAAGGCCAGTCTGGGCTACAAAGTGAGCTCAAGGCCAGCCTGAACTGCATAGTAAACTGCATAGTAAGACCCTGTCTCAAAAAAGACAAAAAAAAAAAAAAAAAGGAAAGAAATCATTTGAATGAAATACTTGGAGATGGGAACATATATTTATTTGCTCTTATATTGGGAAATATGACACACACTTAAATTTAAAATTAGATGAGACTGAAAATCTTTAGTATGTTTTGACAAATAATATATAACCATAACCTCATAATCTAGTATTTTAATGTTACACTAGAGTGCTATGTTATGACATTTGTACATAGATGCCAAAGTCATTATAACGACATTGTGAGCACACTATGTAAGTTATTGTGAGGTTCAGCAAACTTATCCCCATTTCTACCCCCCAAACACTCCAATTTACACAAAGAGGATTAATATAAAAAAAGAGCTATTTTCCTAACATGGCGAGGCTTAGACATAATTATTTAGGCAGATATCTGTAATAAAATTAAAAATCAAATTAAACTAAAAACTCACTGACATGAAAATAAATATATTAGTAGGACACAGTTTATGACAACTGGAACAACAAATGCTGTACCTTGGTTCTGTGCCTGAAGTGCTGGACAGTCTTCCAAATAATTGTCAACTGTGAAGACTTCACTGTAGTCCTTGTGAATATATAAGCCTTCCTCTACTTCAGTTTGGGAGTTTGGATTTGAACTTGGGACAATTTCTTCAAGCTCACCATTAGCCAGAATCTCCATTCCTGTAACTGTCCTTCTATAACATTATAAAAGTATTGGATTTTATCTACATTGTATTTTAAACTTTTTATTAATCAATAGTATATGTTCACTGTAAAAGTTATTTAATTCCAACAGATCCATAGTTTTACCACTTGAGGTCAATATAACAACTACACAAATTTCTCAATTATTTCTGTATATTTAAAAGTAAAGTGGATTCACATACATGGTATTGTGCTCTTTTCTGCTGAGCAGGGAAGCACGGGCATGTTCACATCCGCCGACGTGGGTGGGCGGAGCTCCCCCTTCCTTCCGTCCTAGTCCTTTCTGCTCCCATAAGCTTACCCACACGTACTTGTTTTCTGCTTGACACAGGTATGTCTGTCATTGTCTGTCTACACTATTAGGGTATTGACATCAATATGAGATCTTCCAACAGATAAATGCTATTGGCAATTTAGCTTTAGATCCTAATATACCTTTTTGCTGATATCCTAAAATAATTTAGCCCCAATAATTTCCTCATATAGATTTAAAGAACAAAAAATAATCTAACTCACCAATATACGCAGAGAAAAGTATAAGTATGCTGCATCTTAAACTCATACATAAAAAATTTCTAAAAATTTTCATTCACTCTTAAAAAATACAAGAAAAAATTTTCTAACTCTCCTATCTCATATTATTCTTTAAGAACACTGAATCGTATGTGGATTTTTATAGACGTCAGAATTCAGTGCTTCTAATATCTTGTCTTTTTTTAAAAAATGTTGCCGAGTCAGCATTTTATAATAATACTTGGTGCTCTCATTTTGAGAACACCTAGTCAATTCTCTTTCCCTTGACACAAGTGATTGATAAAGATCAGTGTTTCTTTTTTCCTTTTTACCAAAGGCCCTGTGTCTTTTTAACATTTTTTTCATTTTAAAGTGGAAAAAACTAACAAATCAACAATGAAGACAAAAACAAAACAACATAAAAACAAAAATGATACATGACCTCAAAGCCAACGACAGGAATTAACAGTGGTTGCTGCATTACACACGGAGTTGCTCAGTCCATCAGATGTAAGAATGTAAGATTGATCAAATCTGTGCAACCATTTTGTGAACTTTGTATGTCCATACAAGGGTAGCTGGGATAGGCGTGTTGCTGATGTCTGTGGTTTATTGAAAGGAACAGATCAGTGTTTCTTGACTCTCCTTTCACCTCCCTTTCTAATGTTATTCATTCTCTTTTCATAGGTGCCCCCTCCTTTGCTAAACCTATAACCACTGATGTTTCTCAGGTTTCAAAGTCCAGATGATCGTCACTTTCTTTTGCTACCATTCTTTATGGGTAATTTCATCCACTGCCATTTGCTAATTCCTTAAGAAAAATATGTAGGAATATGTACAGTGTACTAATACTATTCTGAGTGCTGCGAATGCACTAGTATCTAAAACAAAGTTCATGCTCTTACAAAGTTTACCTGTTAAAAAGGAACAGAGTTAGTAAATAAACCACATAAAGTGGAAAAATGTTATGAGTAGAATGAAACAAAACATTTTGATATCAAATAAGAACCAGACAGTTGGTAAGAGGTAGGCTGGTTTGTTTATTTATCTATTTTACAGTACTGGTGATCGAACCGCAGGCCTTTGCACTGAGCTATATCCCCAGCCACCACCCCTTTTTGAGACAAAGTTTTACTAAGGTGTTAAGTTGTCCAGGCTGGGCTCACCTCAGCCACACAGAATGCTGTGATTATAGGCAGGTACCCACATGTTTGGCTTAAGAGGTGTATTTTAGAGAATGTAGTAAGAGCTGATATTTCTGTAGCTATCTGAATAATGGTAGGGAGTAAACCACACAAAGCCTTCCAAGAGAAAATAAGCTTGCCATACTCTAAGGAAAATAAAGTTCAGGGCAACTGGCATAAAGAAAGTTTAGTCAGGTAGGCAGGGAACAAGTCATTCTAGACCTTGTAAGCCTTGATAAGCACTTTAATTTTATTCTTTGTGCACTGAGACATTGTTGGTGGGTTAACAGAAGCATTTCATGATCTGATTTATGTCTTTAAAAGAGTCATTGGTAAACATTTTGAACCAGTTTAATCTGGCTCCAGAGTTTAAAAAAATCCCAGGCAAACTCCTGGAGGAAAATAAAGAAGCGAATCACTGTGACTTTGGGTTATGTAAAGCAGGCTTAGAAATGACACCAAAAGCACAAGTGACAGAAGGAAAAATAGATAAACTGAATTATATCAAAGTTAAAAAAAAAAACTATGCTTCAAAGGATACCATCAGAAAGGAGAAAAAGAGCCGGGGGTGGTGGGGCATGCCTGTAATCTCAACATTTGACAGGCTGAGGCAGAAGGATCACAGAGAATTCAAGCCCCAGCTCCTGAATTCAAGGCCAGCCTGAACTACATAGCAAGACCAAGACTCAACAACAAAAGAAAGGTAAAAACATAATCCACTGGAGAAAATATCTGTAAGCCATGTATCTAATAAGGATTTATGTCAGGCATATATAAACTATGTATATATGTATGTATCTATAGACAAGATCTTGCTATGTAGTTCAAGCTTGCCTCAAACTCCGAGCAATCCTCCTGCCTCAGCCTCCTGAGTGTTGGGATTACAGGTGTGTGCCACTACATCTGGCAAAGAACTCTTAAAACTCTAACAAGAAGACAATTCAAAAAATGGCTAAAGGACTTATATAGCCATTTCTCCAAAGACAATATACTAATAGTCAATAAGCACATGAGAAGTTGCTCAAAATGATTAGCCATCAGGGAAATGCAAATCAAAACTACAATGAGATAAACTATAGCATTGATTCAGATAACTATTACTAAAAAGAGAATATTTTTTTCATAGCTGAGTAATACTCCATTGTACAGAAATACCACATCATCTTTATCCATTCCTCAGTGGATGGGCATTTGGGTTGTTTCCAAGATTAACTATGACAAATTGTGCTGCTAAAACACGAGTGCACACATAGCACTGTGGTGTGATGTTTTTAACTCTTCTGGGAAAACAGCCAGAAGGGGCATAGCTGGGGTAAGTGGGACTTCCGATCCCAGATTTGTGAGGAATCTCCACACTGGTTTCCACAGTGGCTTCCCCAATCTACACCCCCACCAGCGGTGGGGAAGGGCTCCTTTTTCCTTGCAGTCACCCCAGCCTTTGTTATTGGGTGATTTCTCAATGAGAGCCATGCTTTGCGGGGTGAGATGGAATCTCAGCGTTGTTCTAATTTGCATTTCTCGAATGACAAATGATGTTGAACATTTTTTCATATATTTATTTGCCATTAGTATTTCTTCATCTGAGAAGTGCGTATTCATCTCAGATGCCCATTTTTGGGTTAAGTCTTTGACTTTTGGGGGCCTTATTGTTTTTTAATTCTTTATATGTTCAAGTAGAAGTTTTCTGTCTAAGGGGCAGTTGGCTAACATTTTTCCCAATTTGTGGATTTTCTTTTTACTCTGTTGATGATTTCTTTTGTTGTGCAAAATCTTTTCAATAAAAGGAGATCCCAGTTGTTGATTTATAGGCAAATGGATGCAAATAGAGACCATACTCATAAGTGAAATAAATTAGACCCACATGTGTAGACATCATGTTGTCTCCTGAGAAGAAGAACATGAAAGAGTAAGTGGAACCCAAAATATACAATAGATGTTGAGAAAGGGAAAGAAACTGATCAAAAGAGGAAGTAACTGGGGTTAGGGAATGGAAAAAAGAGAAAGAAGGGAGGGAAAAGGATATGTATACAGACGGGTCGCTGGGATAACTGTATTGCTGATGTCTAATGGTTGACGGAAAGGAACAGTTAATGCTTTTTCTGACTGATTTTGCATGCTTCTGTCTGGTCATATGAACAACTAATTTGAAGAACACTATGCAACACAACACCATCGTTCATCTTGTTTGGTGACACTCTGTTGTTTATAATTTTTGTTTTTATTTTCTTTAATGGTTTGATTAATCTTGCATTCTTACATCTGGTGACCTGACCAACTTCGTTAAGATAAAAATATGTAATATAACAATCAGTGTTGATCCCTCATTTTGTCCTGAAAGCCTGTATCATTCTTACTGTTTTTGCTTGGTTTTGTTTTTGTCTATGTTGTTGGCATTTTGCTACTGTTCTTTTGTTAAATTCTCTTTAAAATAAAAAAGCCAAAATGGTAAGTGTGTAAAGAATATGAATAAATTTAACCTTTATATGCTGCTGGTAGGAATGAAGATGGTACAGCAACTCCTCAAAGTGCTACACACAGAGTTGCTGCACGATTCAGCAATTCGAACCCTAGATAGACAACTGTTTATACAAAACTGGTACACAAATGTTCATAGCAGCATTATCCACCTTTTACTGTGAATCTTTGGTTTGACCCAAACTACCCTCATCATATCAATACCTTCATTGCATGCTGTGTATTCCCACTTCTGTCCCTTTAGGCATGTTTTTTTTTTCTGCCCCAAATACTTATTCTTAAGGTAGTTTCTCCTTCAGTGCTCAACCCAAGCTCAATTCCCACTTTTTTGTGAAGATGGTCCCTCCTACTCATAAACACACAGCCCTACCAATCACTCTCACATGGTGATAGAGAGCTTAGAAAGCGTCTTGTCTTCGGATTAGCAGCACTGGCAACACTTACAAGCAGACTAAAAATGCAGAATCTCAGGCCCCAAAACAGACTGATTTAATCAGAATCTGTATTTTAATTAGATTCTCAGGTGCCTTATATATACAGTAAAGTTTAAGAAGCACCATCACACCAATAAAGAGTGAGAGGTAAATGACTAGTCAAGTAACTAGTAATTGACTTTCTAAGTCAAGAGTTGAAATTCACATCTTTTAATTCATAATGCAGAGTGCTTTTCACTAAACCATTCCTCACTTTTCAGTTTATTCAGAGATAGATTTCTTTTTCTTTTGAGACAGATCTTGCCATGCTGCCCAGACAGGCCTTGACATCCCAGTCCTCCCACCTACGTTTCCTCAGCACCTGGGTCGTAGGGACGCCTCACAGGACCCGGCTGACAGACAGTTCTCATCGGCCTTTTGCCTTGTATTAGACCTTCCCTTGGTCATCCCACGTTCTCTTCTAATTTTTACATTGTTATTTTTTCTACATCTATTTATTATCTTCCTAACCCAATTTATATATTCCTAATGGAGAAAAGTTGTGTATCGGGCTTTATTGTTTCCAGAGTCTAAACACATTTCAACATTTTGAAAAAAATTTCAACCAAGGAAAACTTAAATTACTAAAACTTGAAAATGTGAATAATAATTAAATTCTTCCTAAATCTGATCAACATTCTGCGTGAGGTAAAGCAATAGAATAAATTATGTATATTTGCCCTGAAATCTCTCATTTATCTCAACATTAACAGTGTAGAACAAGGTAGCCGCCCTTCCTCATAGGTTCTGTACGCCTATTACTGCCGTCCTACTCTACATATCATTTTGTAATTGTTTATTCATGAATCACTATTCCTCCTTTTCTTGCGTCTTTGAGGGCAAGGTCTATGTCTTACTTGATTTTGTATTCTACATACAAAACACAACTATGCAAATATTTGACGAATGACTAAACTAATAATAAAATTTTCAGAAAAGACACTAGAAAATAGCCTTAAATCTTCATTTATACTATAGGAAAAAAAGACTGATCCTAAAATACTTTCTACAGACACTCCCTATAGTTTTACTTATTGATTAAAAGCACAGTAACATACATGCTCTATTTTGGAGTGTCTTTTGCAACACAAATGCACTGAGAATAATTAAAATATGATGAATGAGGGAAAATAGAGGACATAAATCACTTCTAATTAATCTCTCCTTTATGATTCAAATTAGGGATTTATTTTCAGACAAAAGAAGATAATGTATAAGGAGATAAAGGAAGGGATTTTTCCCTTTTCAGGAGCCTGGGGCACTTACTGTTTATCTCCTTCTGGATGTAAAGGGAAATATGAGGTTAGGGATACACACTTCTCAGGGAAATCCTCCACAAAGAGAGCTACTTTCGACCGCTCGGAGACTGAGGTATCTGTCCTTTCCTGGACTGAAACAGGTGAGGCTGAAAAGGAGAATGACAGTTAGCTTCTAAAATTTTCTTTTGCCAGGCCTGGTGGCACATGCCTATAATTCCAGCACCAAGGCAGGAGGATGGCCCCGAGTTTGAGGCCAGCCTAAACTATGTAGTGAGACCCTCTCTCAAAAAAAAATTAAAAATTAAAAATAAACAAAGTTTTCCTTTACACTAATAAACAGCCACATTTTCACCTTTCACATTATCGTGTTAACTTTATTTTTCACAAATGTTTGAGATATGATCAAAGTGCAGTGAATGTTTAAATTTAAAAATACCCATTACAGTAAGAGACACACCGCACTGATCAGCCTCAGCACTCCCTCCCCTCACACCCACTCCCAGCGCTCTTGCTGCTCTCCAAAGCGGCTGTGGGGGCCTCTTCAGGGCGTGTCTTTAGTGGTGCTGTCGTGGTTGCCTCAGTGTCACGAATCAATTCAAAATGTGCACCTTGTATGGTAATTTTGACTTTTAGGAAGAGCAGAAATCGCATAGCACCAGACTCCGTAAATAAGGCAGATGAAGACACCTGGAATGGCTTTCTTTCCCTCCCAAATTATTTAATTTTTAAAATTTTAGCTTATTAGTACATGTGTGTAGTACATAATCTTTACCTTCCTTTTAGGAAGCTAGTACATGTACAGAACTACTTTTTTGGTACCAGGAATTGAACTCAGGGCTTTGTGCTTGTCAGGTAGGCGCTGCAGCGCTGAGCTGTATCCCCAGGCCTACAAGGTGTACTTTAATCCCTTTCTTTGTTCCCTTTCCTTCATTCCCTCCCTCTTCCCCTCTCTTGGCCCCATTCTTTCTCCGTACGTTCGCCATGTTTCTGCGAGCCTCCTTTCCGCTGGATGGCGCTAGCAGCACCATTCACCATAGTGTGTCACTTTGAGGAGTTCAGAAGCTTAACCAAGTGACTCGGCAGTCGTACATCCTAATGCCCTGACCACTCTAGGATACTGTTCACTATGTCAATCTGAGAGGTTCAGAAGGTCAGCTAAGTGATTCAGCGCGGGCCAGGTCCTTACTGTGTATTCATCCTGAGCCTGCACAAAAAGAGGCCACGGAGAGATGATGTGGGTGCTGTAACTGCCCTGGGTGAGGTGGCCTGCTCACAGCACAAGGGAGGAAGAGAGGCTTGTGCTTCCCCTTTTCCTTTTCCTGCTCTTGCTGTCTTCTGCCACCTTGAAGTGTTGCCCCTATGCCCGCCACCCTGCCTTGGAGCCAGCTGACTATAGACTGGAACCTCTACACACTGTGAGCTAAATAAATTTTTCCTTCCTTAATTTTGAGCAATTAGTATTTTATCTCAGGAGCGAGACAAAAGTAACTAACATCATTTCAAAAACTGCTTACTTCTGGGATCTCCTTTTTCTAGATATAATATTCTAATTTTCTGGTTCTTAAATGTATCAAGTTCATCCCTGAGTCAGACATTCTGCATTTACTTGAAAGGAAATTTCTCCTGTATCTTTGCACAGTTATTGCTTCTCAGAACTCAGGTCTCAACTCAAGTATCTACATCTTCACAGAATAACTTCCCTAACCATCAAAGGAGAGAACACTCTCTATTCTTGAAATTTCATATCATATTATATTATTGTGTTCTCTATCGTTGCCAATACCAGGTATTAGTATATATTTAATAGTTTCATTGCTGAGTCCTCCTTACCAGCCTGAGAAACCATTGAGGGTGGGGGCTATTCTGTCTTATTAGTAATGATGTCCTTACTACCTATAACAGTCTTTGGTACATAATATATACCAAGTAAATGTTAATAAATGACATAACTCTTCCAAGGAGGCTATCTTTTCCTAGTTTATGTTGTGATAGAAAGATAAAATGGTATTTTATACAAATATATTTAAAAGTAATTTTATAATCAGTATATCATTATAACTTTCAGCAGCTCTCAGATAGATGAGAAAAATCTTATTAGATAAAATAAATATTTACAATGTCAGCACATTTTAAGGATTCATCATCTTTTATCTTTTGTATGTTACCTCTAGTGTGAACTTTCCAATACTTTAGTCACATAAATACTGTAATAAAAATATCACTTCTAAATTCCTTAGAATTGTTATAAATAAATGCAATGAGTTTTTAATTAATACAGCACTCTATTTTAACTTAATAACTTAACTCTAAAATAATTTTCAAAACATTTTGTGGGTTGGGAGCATAGCTTAGCAGTGCAGTGTGTGCCTGGTATATCCGAGGGTTCAATCTCCTATACCGTAAAAACAAAACAAAAAACAATGGGCAAAGAGACACTCATTGGGGGTGGTTTTCTTCTATCAGTCAGGGGCAGAGCAGATGACAATCCTTTGTTCATCCTCGCTTCACACATGGGTTGGTAGCCAGAGCTATTTCACGCCTAGGACACATAAAATCCTAACCTTTGCCTCTGTTCTCTTCTTGGTTTTGAAGGAGAATGAATCAAACGCTGGATTTGTAGAGTACTTATTGAGGCTCAAGGTAGAAATTTGTAAACATTCAGTAGCAGATGTAGTAATTATCCTACAATACTGATGTGAACTTCTGGGCACAAATAATATAAGCAAGAATTTAGGATTAGAATTCCACTCTAGAGCCCTTCAGTCCAGAACATGCTTTATTGTGAGAATAGGATATGTGTCCCGCTGTTTTAGAATTAGAGTGAGAAACTTAAAAATTGTTAGGCTTTATTATGAATTATATTATCATGTTCATTGTGAATTATATTATTAGGCTTTATTATGAATCACGGTGTATGGAGGAAGCAGACTGAGATCAAGCCCTGTGTGTCACTCACCCTAGGCAGTGTGGCTTCAAGAAAGAATTACTGGTGGCCATTTGCCCCTTGCTCTCTCCCAAAATGGGTTTCACAGCAGTGAATAGCTCAAGGTTGTCAGGTACGTAAGAGGCATTAAGACTGAGAATCAGGGTCTAGACAGGCATGGTGGTGCATGCATGTAATCCCAGGACTTGGGAGGCTGAGGCAGGAGGATCATTGTGAGTTCTGGGCCAGCCTGGACTACAAAGTGAGTTCAAAACCACTATAAAGCAAGATCCTGTCTCAAACAAACAAAAACAAAAAGGAAAAACAAAAGAATCAGGGACTGATATGGTCAGAGTCAGTAAATGAGTACTTTTGCTGGCTGGGTTCAGACAGGAAAGGTGGCATTAGGAGATCACATGGGTGCCTTGTGTCATGCCTGTACTGGGGACACCAACGTGCATGCCGAGGTACAGACTCTGCAGATGGAAGTCCCCTGTCTCATCCTGGGAACCTTTGGCTGGATGTCTGATATGCTTAAGAAGAGATACTTGCCTCCCAAATACACCAAGATGTTTGTGTTAGGGGAAGCTGATGAAGTGCCGAGCCATGGACTCAGGCACCAGGTTATGACATATCCCAAAGGCTCACCAGCAACATGCGGTGGTCTCATTGTCAGCTACACTGCCTGTGGTGCCCTAGAGGTGACCAGGAAGTTCGTGAGGGACTCAATTCAGATTCTTGTCAAGAAGGAAGAGTTGACCTCAAGGGAATATGCCAATTGTACATTAATGTGGAATGAGCTGGAATGCAAGCTGGACACACTGTGTGACTTGTGTGAAATGCTGACTATCACCCAGGCAGTCACCTTCATTAACAGCCAAAGGAAGGCTTACTGAGAAGACGCATGCCAGCGACTTCGCTGTCTCTGCCACGCGTGGAGATATGGACTGAATGGAATGAGATGGGATCATGAGGAAGTTCTGGTCTGGCTCTAGCAGAGTATTTACCACTGACTTGCTGGCCAGAGGCACAGTCATCAATTTTGATCTTCCAACAAACGGGAAAAACTGAACATGCACAGACAATTGGTCATAGTGGGCATCTTGGCCATAAAGCTATTAACATGGTGACAGAACACAAGAGGACTCTTCAAGACACCGAGGCTTTCTACAACACCTCCACTGAAAAGATGCCCCTCAGTGATGCTGACCTCCTCTGAGGGGGGTTCCTGCTGCCTCTGCAACCAGAGTTCAATTCTGGGGAGTGAGGAGCAGCCGGTGGGGAAGAAAGGGGGCCAAAGGATGGACACCTTGTCAATTTTTTTTCTTCTTCGAATATCATTATTTTGAAGCAAAAAAAACCCCCATACACATATTTTTGAGAAATAAAAATAAAACATACCTCTTGTCCATGGCCTTTTATATTTATCATCAATAACTCCTGTATAATTTTCATCTTCGTAGAAACATGAAGGGCTTCCAAGCAATAAAACATCTTGATAAAAGTTTTTTCTAACTACATTCTGTATGAGGAAGATTATAAAATCTTTTAACATACATTGTTTATCAATGTCCAGAATATTAAAAATTCTCTATTTTTTTAAACTTACAGAATTTTTCTTTAAAAGTCGTCTGTGTTGTTACAAAATAAGACAGCACCATATAATTGAAAAAGTCACACTCCCTGGCAGTTATTAGTAATAGTTTGATGTATTGTCCTACAGATTTTTTTTCTAAACTAGACTTACATGTGTGCGTTCAGCTAAAGAGATGGGATTACATCATTTACATATACTTAGGGCTTGTATGTAGATGTCCTCCAAGAGCCTCATGGATTTAGTGGGGCTTTTCAGAGGTGCATGGTTTGGGCTGTGTGATACTGAGATTAGGAGCGTGTGGTAACTAAACTGGGTTAGCACAGTTCTGGGCATAGATGAGGGAAGGCCCACCTGAAAGGCTTGCAGTGTGGGTGGATACAAGGGAAAGGGAAGCTAACTCCTGCTGTCTCTGCCTGCCCTGCCATGGGCAGTTTTCCCTCTGTGATGCCCCTCTTCCACACCATCCAGCCTTAGAGCCAGATGACTATGGACCGAAGCCTCTACAGACTGTGAGCTGAAATAAACCTTTCCTTCTTTAACTTGTGGGTGTCAGGTATTTTGTCTCAGCAACAAGCAAAGTAGCTGAGACATGTATCACTTACCACTGTTTTTTCCACTAATCAGTATGTTAAAGTTTATGTCTAGATGTGGCTACACAGTGGCTACAGCCTGGGCTACACAGTGAGTGTAGCCCCAAAGCCTTATGTGGACATAGGAGTTTTTTCTGAAGTGGCTGAATCCAGAGTGTGTGAGTGACTAGTAGTGCCCTGCTGGGATCAAGGGTGGGTGATGGCTGGCTCAGTCCATGTTTGGACTGCCACTGTCTTAACCCAGGTAGACTGGATGCACTGGAAGGGGCAGAAAGAGGCTCCTCTTGAGCTCTCCCACTGCTTTTGCTATCTTCCGCTACAATGAACTGCTGCCCCTCTGCCTTGTGCCACTCTGCCTTGGAGCCAGCCAGTTATGGACTGAAGCCGCTACAGACTGTGAGCTAAATAAACCCTTCCTCCTTTAACTTTGGGTGTTTGGTATTTTGTCCCAGCAATGAGAAGAAAAGTAACAGAGTATAATGCGGCTATCTTGAGTTTTGTTTTCCATTCCTTTCCATTATTTCACTTGTTATAACCGCAAACTGTTTCTCATTTTAAAAATTATTTCAGTGAAGAAAACAGTTCCTTTAAAGTGATGTGAAATTAGTTGAATAAATCAGTGGAAGTTGTAATTTAGCTTTCCTTTTACTTTCCAACTTCAATTTCTATTATCATATTGTAACTTTCTTTTTCTGTAAGTGGACAGATCACTTCTCAGCTTCCCAGCCCCTCACCATTTGGGGGTCACTGCCTTATCAACAGCGCCATCTACAGTGTTTCTCTGAAAATGCCCTTCTTTTCTTTTCTCTTGCTATCAAACTTCTACTCATCTTTGAAGGGCCATCTTAGGCAGAACATGGTGACAGAAGAAGACAAGAGGATTCTTCAAGACATCGAGACTTTCCACAACACCTCCTCGGGGAAGATGCCCCTCAGTGACGGTCTCCTCTGACCTCCTCTCTTCTATGACACCTTCTCCTAGTGACTCTAACTTTCAACAGAGTTCATTATTTTACATATTTGGACAAATGACAGTTTCTTGAATTTTTTTCAAGAGTTTTATGTTTGTTTAAGGTTTATAACATGTTAAGTAAGTGATTATAATTATCCAAGAATAAGTATAAGTGCAAGAATAGGAATAATTTATATAAAATGAGAGCTAAAGATTCATGGAAAGAAAAAACGATTAGACTTTTATATAAAAAGAATAAAGTTATGAAAGATAGGTTTTTCTATTTGTTGGTTGGTTTGTTTTGGTTTTTGTTTGTCAGTTGGTTTTTGACATAGGGTCTCGCTATGTAGGTTCTGGCTGGCCTTGAACTCACTTGGTAGCCCAGGTTGGCCTCAAACTTGCAGCAATCTTCTTGCCTTAGCCTCCCAAGTTCTGTGATTACAGGTGGGTAAGATGAGTTTTTATCAAATAAAATTTTACAATTAGGTTATAATTATAACTGCTTTTTGTAACAATTTTTACAAAATTGTATGATATGATAATATATACCTTAGTGATTACTTCACCTGTGATTATAAAGAAAAGATTTTTAGAAAATATTTGAGGAGTTCAGATATCGGAGTACTTTCCCCAGTCATATTCAAACTATTCTCTCCCTCTTGTTTGTTAATTGATCTAAATTTTGCAAAATCTTCATTTGGTAATAGCCTTATTATTTGTATGATTCAAAATTGTCCTCATAAAGCTTACAAAGCACTGCATCTTTTGCAAGATTTGCCATTGGATCACAGAAGAAATCAAGAAAAAAAAGTTTCTAGCACTAAATGACAATAGAAATACAACCTGCCCAAATCTACTGGACACAAGAAAGCAGTTCTAAGAAGGAAGTTTAGGGATGTAAAAAGTACACATAAAAGAACATAGCAATCCCAAATAAATAACCTAATGAAGCGTCTCAAGCTCCTAAAAAGACATGAACAGTTCAAACCTGAAACTAAGAAAAAGAAAGAAATTAAACGATCAGAGTGGAAATTAATGGAACTAAGACTTTAAAAAACTGTAAGAGATCAATGAATCAAAGACTTGGTTCTTCAAAAGAAAAGAAGAATGAGAAGATGGAAAATTAACTTGCCAAAGCATATGAGGGTGGAGGAGATGAGAGGGAGTGGCAAGGAAGGAGAAGTAAAAGGGATTGAGATAAAATGTGTGCATACACCAGTGCTCCACAAGGAATGTATTTACTATGTACCACAAGCATATGCTAATAAAAAAGGAAAATAAAGATTTGCTCTTGCTTAGTATCATACTTTATTATATCATGCACTGTAGTACGTTAGCAAGAAACTAAGATACCATGGGCAAAGATAAAAGCTTCAGGATATATGAATATACTGTACTTCGCTGAGTGATTAATGTATTCATAAATGCATAAATAATAACTTCTTATTCCTTCCCAGGAATACTTGATCACATATAGTCTACTGCATATCTTATAACTCTATGTTTGCTTCCCTTGATTATGAGGAAATAATAAAACCTAAAGATGCTTGTCTTTCTTATTTCTTGTAAAATGTTTACACATTTTTTGTTTGTTTTTCTGAGATAGGATGTCACTATGTAGTACAGGCTGGCCTTGAACTCACTATGTAGCCCTGGCTGGCCTCAAAATCATAGGATCCTCCTGCCTCAGCCTCTTGAGTGCTGGTATTACAGATGTGTGGCACCAAGCCCAGCCATTTCCTATAAAATGTAACATAGTTTTAGTTTTACTAAAGTAATTTTTTGTCCTGTACATGTGGTTCACATTATAAAGAAAAGGAAAAGTTAACTTGCCAAGATCATCAATGAACTACTGTATGACAACTATTCCAGTACATTTCTCAACAATGTGCTTGGGTTTGAATATCACTGCCAATATTTGTACAAGCTTTTTACTTCTCTGGAAAGTCTGTAAAATTATAAAGCCTGTAGAATAATAACCCATCAAAACAAAATATCTGGACCAACGTAAGTGGCCAATACATGCTGTTACTGTTGTAATAAAAATAAGTACTACTTTCCCCCAACTCCTTTTGTATTTTTTCTTCTGACAGCTTCAGGTTCATTTTCATTGTTTAATTATTATAATAATTTCCTTCCAAAAGGGGGAATTTTTTAAGGTAAATTAAATGTGGGAAGTAATTTTAAATTAATCTGAAAGTAATTACAGTGAGGATTAACTTAAGGATTACTACAAATTATCATATACTATATGCAAATAATACTTCTTAGAATATAGTAATTAGTAAGTACATAGTAGCCAATGATACTGTACCTCATATAAATAGTCTTTTGCATAATATTTGAATGCTGGAAACATATCTTATTTCTTTTAAAATGGTACAAATTTCAACACCTGGAAATATAAGAGTTAAATGTTGGTAAAATAGCAAAACCAAGAGCATAACATATCTCATAATCACAAAACTTCAGTTCGCTCATTTTTTAAAAAGGTCCTCGATAAAAGTTAAGTATAAAGTAACATTTATTATTGCTGTGATTTTAAACCTAATTGAGGATAATGGATATTGTTATAAAATTGTATCTTTTCATGTTGTTCCATCAATATAAATGTTAGTTGGTGGTTTGAAATATATTTAATGTGATCATTTTGTAGCAAAACGTCCAAAGAGTTCCAAAGAGGGCAAAGTGATTTTCTCAACTCATCTTGAAATCACATAACCAAGGATAGAGTTCTGCTGAAGCAGTTGAATCAGATTTGGAAAATTATTTCCATTCTCTTATTTAGAAGATGAAAAGCTGGAAGTTAAAAAGTCGCTAATAGCTTGCTCATTTGGAATAAAGCAACTATGGTGTATGGCAAAGCAACTAAGTCAAAAGATCATTAATGGTATATGAACAAATCCACTGAATGAAGTAAGAAGTAAAATTTAGAATGCTGAATTAGTCTGAGCAGTTTTCATTTACATGAGAAGTCAAGAAATTCTAGCTTAAAAATTACTTTAGGAGAGAGTCCAGTTCAAAATTATCATTTAAAATTATCTTGAGGAATTCAAATGTAAGCCAGATGTTTGTCTATAGTAGTTTATTAAGATTTTATTCAATGAAATATGCATTTTTAATCCAAATGGTCTTGCCCTGCTTTCATTACTTTAAATTTGTCCAAAGTTTATCTATTTCCTTATCTCTGGTGAAGATACTAAACCAAAAGACCTGAAAATATCATTTATATTAAAGGGTTACAATCTACCTCTATTTTCAGTTAACAGTCTTAGGGCTGTGAAAACTAAGAGCAAATAAAATAATTCTGAGCATACTTATTTGATTGATGAGTTAGGAATGTCTGGATTTTACCATAAGCTTTTCAATTAAACTCATCCCAGTAAGTTATGTAAACTTTAACCTTATCACATTCTGTGCTACCATCAAGTAGGGTGCCAGTACCTAGCCTTGCCACTCTCTTAATTAAACAATGCTAACAGGCATTTCTTTTTACTGGTGATTACTTTCCTGAAAATATTTCCAATCACAGCCTCTCTGTGCCTTTCCCTCCCTAGTATACTGCTGATCTTTGAAGAAAATATTTATTCTGGAATTTCCATTTCTTGTTATTCCATTTCCCCCAAAATGTGAATGTGTCTCACTTCAGAAGTCACTTCAAAAATTAACAAGCAGAACTCTACTAGGTTACCCATTCAGTTTACGGTCAACATTTAGCTTAAATTTTCCTTTCTTAGGAAACCGAAGCTTCAGATTCATCGCTGTCATTAATAACCTTACAAAAGTCACTCTTGTATGGCAGTCAATCATTGAAATTCAGGGTAACCTTATGTTACATGCATTCTTAGAATTTCATTTTTAAAGTTTATCTCATTGAATGACAGATATCTGAGCCCATCTTATGGGAGCGGGTGGATGGGAAGAATGATAAGTTGGCCTTATTTCTAAAATTAGAGGCACGGGGTAAACAGGCAAAATCATGCTGAGAGGGGATTTTTTATACGATAAAGTTTTCAGTTGTAGCGACTCCCCGCGGTCCTCCCTTAACTATCTGCAAGATTTTAGTTCCTGTGTGCCACGTCCTGATCGGTCTCTAGCGGGCCAACATGGAAATTTGCATAATCTGGACAGGCTTGCAGGCAAAAGGCTGGAAGAGTGAGCGTCCCCAGTATGCCCTGCGACCACAAAGGGGTGAGCGTGACCCTTCGGGCTGCTTCTCTCATCATTCTAAGGCGTCTGAAGCTGTCTCTCCTTCCCCACTCCCTCGCATAAAAATTACACTTTAACAGTGTGAAGTCGCCAAGGGGCAAGTTCATTGATTTTCCGCCAGCAGTTTAATTCACCAGCTTCTAGCTGGGAGATGAAATGTTACTGGCCTTTTCCGCGCCCTTCACACCCGCGCCTCGCGCCTACGTTAGGCGGAGGCTCGTGCTCGGTCCAGTCCTCACACGGCCGGCCGCATCTGCCAGATTTCACAAATCCTTTTCCTAGAAATGGCCAAGCTGCCGCACTTGAGGCCCTGCTTGATCTTTTCCTACCCTCAGCTGAAGAACACCTTCCGTCCCTGCTCCCACCAGCCTCTTACAGATTTTACCTGAGGTAAAAAAAAGAAAAAGAAGTGTCACTAGTCGCTTTCTCTGGGGAAAATGCTCACCCTCCAGTCATGTGACCTCACGCTGACCCTGAACACCGCGTTTTCATTGGCCGCGCCTAAGCCCCACCCCTCAGCTTCCGGGGCACGTTGGCAGGCAGGTCCCACAGTTTAGACCATCCGGGCCTGCATGGACCAAAGGATGTGGTCTGGTCGGAGCTGAGGTCCTTGAAGGTGAATAAAACCGTTCTCCAGTGTATAATGATGGAGAACGATATGGGATGCCAGAAGGAGCCGGATGTGAAAGATAGAAAAGAACTGAGAAAATGCTACATTATAGCCAATCCTACCCAAATGCGGCAGGATCAGAGGGAGGATGAGGGCAAAAGCTCTCCAGAAGTGACATTGAGAGATTTAGCTGTCAAATGGATTCAGGGAAAGAGGAAAGCAAAAGGGAAGGGCTGGCTAGGTGAGCATGGCAGAGAAACGTTTGAGGAGAACTGGGAAGTTAAATCTGAATTGGGACACAGGGATGTTATACCTTGATTGACAGCCACGCCCTAACATTTAAGAGTTACTGGACCTGCCTCATGAGGAAGAATTGTCCTTTTCTCTGTATTTCTTAATTCTTGGCTTCATTATTACAATTTGGCAATGAACTCCTCCTAGCACTGAACTCCTTCCAGGAGACTGCAAGAAGCAGCATGCAGTATTTATTTTACTAATGCATGGCTGTCTTTCTGGTGATTATTGAAATATTAGACGTGGAACGCCAGTTTCCAGGTTTTTACCTTGACAGATAATGTCACAGTAAGATTCTTGGACATAAGCTCTTGAGTACAACTCAAGTTGTAGCATTTCAGATTTAATGAATATTCCAACTTACCTTCCAGAAATGTATAGTAATTTGTGTTAACAATGCCAAGAGGGATCATTCTCCTTAATACACAACAGTACTGACTATATTGCTCTTCAGAAACTTTTGCCAGCCTGATGCCTGAAATACACTATCTCATTTTAATTTTCAACTCTCTGGTTATTGCTGAGATTAAACACATTTTAGACGTTTATGAATCCTTTAGATTTCTTTCCTGAGTTGCCTAATTATATATGCATGTGAATGCAAATGAATATATATGTATACATATATACACATCTATATATATATATGTCCATATATACATGGATATTTGTGTGTGTATGAGAGCACACATCTTTTCTAGTGGGTACGTTGTCTTTGCAGACCTTTTATATAGGCACAACAGTTAAAATCAGATTTGACTGTGTAAATAATAAGTCATTCCAAAGTAATATAAATTTTATTTCTTGATGTAAATGAAGTCCAGAGGTTAGAAGCTCAGGACTGATATAGTAGCTTTGTCTCCACAAAGTTCCCAGTGACTTACCTTCCTTCTAGTTAATTATTCTACAATTTCTACTGTGATCCTTGTTTACATAGTCTTTGGTGGCAGTACTGTATTTATATTTCAAACAGCAGGACTGAAGAAAGAATGAAAAAGAGGAGTGGCTAAAGAACTCCTATTTCTTTATCTGTAGTTGAAATTATAGAATAGAATGTTCATGTAGAAAACTGTGTAAAGTGGTGCACAGTTTTAAAACTTATGTTGGAAAAACACCCATAAAACTTCTACTCCAATGAAGAAACAGAACATTGCAAGAAACTCAGAAGTGTATGTTTCCTTTTCTAATCACAACTTTCCCTAGAGGAAGTCTTTCTCTAGCTCTGGAGATTACTATAATCCTGGCTTTAACATAATCATTGCCTGGCTTTTCTTTAAAGTGTTCCACCCAAGAGTGTGTTTCTAAATGACATACTTTGCCTGTTTTTCAGTCTTTGTGTTACTTTGGTTCTTACTTGTATTCAGTGGATGGTGACAGGTAACTAGGTAGATAGAGATATGTTGACTCAATTTTATTGTTGTATAGTGTTGTATAAATATGTCTCAATTTGTGCATCCGTTTGCTGTTGAGAAATGCTCTAGTGTGGGTCTGAAATATTCCCGAGAGGCCCATGTGATAAAGACTTGGTCCCCAGCCCTAGGCACGTTTGGGAGATGATGGAACTTTTGAGAGGTGGGAGCTGAACGAAGTAAGTTAGGGTGATGGAAGCATGCCCTTCAAAGTAAGTTTAGGACCTTTCCTCTTCCTCATATTTCTGAGGGGATGAACTCTGTTTTCACCATGTTCCCCCTGATGTATATGCTGCCTTGTTACAGGCCCAAAAGGAAGTGGGTTAATCAACCGTGGACTGAAACCTCCAAAACTGTCCCAAATAAACCTTTCTTCTTTTTCAGTTGATTATCTCTTGTATTTTATTTTAGTGACAGAAAGCTGACCAATACAATAAAACTTTGGATTATTACAATTTTTGGCTATTAAAGATAATGCTATGATGTCCTTATATTTGTATGCTGTACACATATATATGTCTCTGGAATATAAGTTTAAGAAAAATTTCTGGATTGTTGAATATGCAGATCTTCATATTTGTTTGATAAATGCCTAACTGTTTTCCAAGGTGACTGTATGAATTTATATTCCTAACACATTGTGTGAGAGTTCTCATTGCTCTGTATCTTCACAAACCCTTAATAATTTCATACTTTTAAATTTTGAATATCTGTTACTTGTCTGTTACAGTTATTGATTAAGGAGGATTTTTATAAGTTATGACGTGAAACTGCTTATTTCTCATTGGCCAGGTCTTAGTCATATGGCTACAATAAAGGCTTGAGGATGTAGTATTTACTCTGGATAGTTATGTGCATAGTTACAGTTTGAAATTTCTATTAACATAAGAAGAATAGAACAGATATTTAGTAGTAATACAATAATCTCTGCCAATTAAGGATAATAATTTTTAAAAAGCTGACCTTTGTGTAGTACTTAACTATGTGCCATCCACTGTTCTAAACACTTTGCAACAACTTACATGCTAAATAATGTATAGATATTATAAAGCCTGGTTTACAGATGAGAAAACTGGGGCCCTCAGAATTTAGATATCTTATTCTGGATTGGCTAGAAAGTATGAGGCAGAACTACAAACCCAACCAGCCTAACGTCAGAGCTCAAGCTCTTTACCAGGCCTTATCTGCTAAAAGAAATATTGGTTTCTAGTCAGCCATGTAGTTTTTACATATTTTCTCCCTACTGATATTGTAAATATCTAAAGATAGTTTTCTTTAGTTGTATAGAAGGAATTTTACCACATCCAAATTATTTGTATATTTTTTCTGTTTCTACAACATTATTTTTAAAATTTTATATATGAAGAGAATCTTAGAGCAATTGCTTTTCCCTGTGTTTTAATTTGCCATTATTTGCTCCCTTGTTATTTTGAATCTAAATGGCAGTACAACAAGTGTAGACACACACTTGAATATAAACTAAGCTGAAGAGCAGTAATGGAAGGGAGCACACTCCTGTCATCCGGATCAGTTCTACACATTGTGGAAATCTCTTTTAATAATAGTGGATTCACTCTTGTACACACATGCTGTGCTATTGAGGCCATAGTCATAATGGTTAATGTTTATTAAAAACATGTTTTGTGCCAGGAGCTATACTTGACCCTGAGGATCAGGGTCAAAAATAAGAAAAATAAATCCTTGCCTTAAAGAAGCTCACAAATACATGTCTGAAGTTGCTTTTCTTTTTTATCCCTTCAGACAATTCTAAACATTGTTGCCAGGATGATATTTTATTTTATTTTTTTTAAATTTAAAAAACAAAATAACAACAACAGACAAAAACAAAACAAAGCAAAAACAATAAAAAGGATCCAGGATTTCAAAACAAAATGACAGGAATTAACAGTAATTGTTATATTACTGTTGTCTTATATTATTGTTGTCTTCAACGAAGTTGCTCAGATTACCAGATGTAAGAATGCAAGATTGATCAAACCATTAAAGAGAATAAAAAAATAAGAAAAACATTAGAATCGATACAGAGCTTTACTAAACAAGATGTTAGGAATTTGCCAGTGGTTATTATACTGCATATTGTTGTCTTCAAATTAGTTGTTCAGGTCACCAGATATAAGCATGCAAAATTGGTTATTTTCCTTGAAAAAAATTCAAGCATTAATTGTTCCTTTCAATAAGCCATTAGACATCAGCTGTACAATTATCCCAACTATCCTTGTGTGTTTGTGTGTGTGTGTGTGTGCGCGCGCGCCAGGAAATGAACTCAGGGTTTAGCACTTGCCAGGCAGACACTCGTGCTGCTGAGCTACATCCCCAGCCCTGTCCTTCTATATGTATATTTTTTCCCCTTCTTTTTCTACTTTCCCTCATCCCAGTTGTTTCTTCCTTTGAGCAATTTCTTTCCCTTATTGTATGTTTTGGGTTTTATTTACTTCCAGGTTGTTACACTAGGGAGACAATACTATGTTTACACATGTGGGTCTGATTTATTTCATTTATGAATATGGTCTTCAGTTGCATCCATTTACCTATAAAAGCTTCAAGTTTATATTTTTTTATAGCTGAGTAATCCATTGTATAAAAATACCACATCTTTTTTATCCATTCCTCAACTGATGGGCATTTGATTTGTTTACAAGATTTAACTATGACATCCAGGCCTGGTGGTGCATGCTTGTAATCACAGCACTCAGGAGGCTGAGGCAGCAGGATTGTTGCAAGTTCAAGACCAGCCTGGGCTGCAAAGTGAGCTCAAGGCCAGTCTGAACTGCATAGCAAAACCCTGTCTCAAAAAGACCAAAAAAAAAAAAAAAAAGATTTAGCTATGACAAATTGTGCTGCTATAAACATGGGTGCACTTATATCACTGTGGTATGATGTTTTTAATTCTTTTGCAAAAATACCCAGAAGGGGAATAGCTGGGTTAAGTGTGACCTCCAATCCTAATTTTATGGGGAAGCTCAGCACTGATTTCCACGGTGGTTTCACCAGTCTACACTTCCACCAGCAGTGGAGAAGGGTTCTTTTTCTCCACAGCCTTGCCAGCATTTGTTATTGGTTGATTTCTTACGATAGCCATTCTTTCTAGGATAACATGGAATCTCAGTGTTGTTTTAACTTGCATTTCTTGAATAACCAATGATGTTGAACATTTTTTCATATACTTATTTGCCATCTGTATTTCTTCATCTGAGAAGTGTATATTCAGATGCCCATTTTTGGGTTGGGCAGCATGATAATTTTAAAACAACTAACTGAGATCACTTCTATGCTCAGACTCTTTCAACGGTCAATAACTCATAACATGAAACCTAGGATCTTTAAAATAAAAGCTGGAGTCCCATTTCCTGTGGAACCCTCAACCCTTAGCCATTCTCTGAATACTATTTCTCAGATTCTCCTACTCCCAATTCGTTGTTCCTGCTATTTTATCTTGTACTTTGACCACATGTTGAAACTTTATTTATTCTAACATTCAATTGAAATTTTCCTCCTCCTCCTGATACTCTTGGCAAGAATTAGTTGTTATTCTTTGTCACTCCTACAGTTTTTGTCAGTATACCACTGTGGGCAGTTTTCTTGCTTTACATAATAACTTTGTGCTCTCCCTCACCCATCAGACTGCAATCTTCTTGAGCTCCTGGGCTATTAATCATCTTACAGTACTGAGGCTATTGGCCCAATGCTTTTAAAAATAAATCTGTTTTAAGACAATACAAGAACTAGCTGTGGGAGATTGAAGCCCATTGTGATACCCTGACCAAAGAGAAAGAAAGGAGACATATAGCTTGGATGACAAAGACCCCCACATAATGTGTGAACTTTCTGA
The DNA here is from genome assembly GCA_004027595.1 of Dinomys branickii. Lineage (NCBI taxonomy): Eukaryota > Metazoa > Chordata > Mammalia > Rodentia > Dinomyidae > Dinomys > Dinomys branickii. Next base: position 32,597 of record PVLD010005992.1, on the reverse strand, counting down.
TATGCTCTTCCTTACCCTTCCTATAAAAACCCTTTGGGCCCCTGGGCACCCCCACCCCAAAAGGATTTTGTGACAAGTGTCCTTTGTTTCTGGTTAATCCAGTTTAAAAAATAAAACACTTTCCTTGCATTAACATCTATCTCTTGACTTAATTGGCCTGTTGTAGTGAGCAGCCAGACTGGGCCAGAAACAACCAGAACATGCAGAAAATCTGGATGGATGGAATGAAAAGTGTGTTGCACAAATGTATTGCATAAGTAATTTATTGTTTTATTGCTGCTAATGTATGGGTGTAGCCTCCTGCACTATCTTTTGATCATTAAGGGACTGTTTTGCATCACTAGATCAAGGACAAACAGTTCAGCACAACATATTTGAGCCAATTAAACTAGATTATTACTGCTAAAAGGAACAGAGACCACCATGGAAACAAAGGACAAGGGAACATCTGGACCTGACCTCAGGGCCTGTTCTTCACTGCAAGTGTGGTGTATATTCTTCCCTTACCTCCTGACTCTCCCACACAAGCTTATTGACTTCAAAAACCAAGGGCAACATTAAAAACAGGATACTCTTATGATAAAGGCTCCAAAAAATGGGGCTGGGGATATAGCTCAGTGGAATAAGCCCTTGCCTAGCAAGCACAGGGTCCTGAGTTCGATCCCCAGTACCACCAAAAAAAAAAAAAAAAAAAGATAAAGGCTCCAAAAAATGAACAAGATGAGAATATAAAATTGTTGTGGATCATCACAGCAGGACAGAAGATAGGCAAACTCCTGAGCCTTTAATCTGTCACGCACTGAAAGCTTGATCTGTATTTTCTTCTGAGATAATCAGGGTCATAAAAGCTTCTTTTGCTAAAAACAAAACAACAGTGATTCTTCACTTGGGCATACAGAGGCCTAATAGGTGACTTAAAGGAGGATACAGCTCAGCATTTTTGCACGAGGGATGTAGCTCAGTGGTACAGTGCCTGCTGGGCAAGTGTGAGGTCCTGAGTTCTATTCCCAGTAACCTCACAAAAAAAAAATTTTTAAAGCATGATCTTTGCCTTTCTTTTGCATCTGTATCCTTTATTACTTTAAAACTTTAAGCCAAATCCTTGCTCAGCCCTGCATATAGACATGTTAATCATTTGAGGAGTGTCTGTCTAAAACTGGTAATACAGGGTTGATTAACCCTAACTTTACGTAATGTATTTCATTCCTCTTCAAGGCCAAGGACACCTTTTACCTCTCAAATGGATGCCTAGACATCTCCAGTCATTCTCCTAAAACTGCAGTCACCTTAAATTTCAGGGGAGCCTCCGTTAGAGGGAAACTGTCCCCAAGCAGGAGCAGTCATCTTGTGGAGAGCCCCCTCCTATAATAAACAGGGCTTCCCTGCAGACATTTGCAAAACCAGAACTGAAGTAATGATCGGCCAGACCCTAGCCCACTCCAGCGACCCATAAAAGCTGTCCCCTTCCCTTGGTTGGCAGGCCAGTCTGCTCTTCTCCATCAGAGGTGAGTCCCATCCCAATTTGCTTGTGCTTTCCAATTCTGCCTAGTAAATCAACCTCTGCCTCTTACTGATACAGCCTGAAATTCTTTTCTGCAAAGATACATAGAAGAACTACACAGGCCAAGCTGCAGTCCGCCATCTCTTTAGAGGAACCTCCAGTCCTAGCCAGTTATATTAGCAGCATCAGTGTGTAAAAAAATTTGCAAAAATATGTAAGGGAAAACTGACATTTTCTATTTGTGTAGTTAAGCTTTTTTCAAATATATGAACACGATAATATTGTTGTACCTACTCTATGTAACATTAGTCTCTGTAAACACACCCACTTTCTCTCACATGTCCAGCCCCTCAATGTGTTTCTGATTATGAGACATCCCATAATCAGATCCAGACATGATACTAGATCTTTTACACACATTGAAAAATTCACATAAGCTAAGAATCTACTAAGTTAAAATTTTATCCACATTTGGACTTGACACTATAATCTAGAAGAACCCATTGGCTAGAATAACTTGAGTCACCATTTTTTTTTTTTTTAGGAAAATGAAAAGGCTAACTCTATGCTTAAAAAATTTCTTTAAACCTTTTGTGTTAAACCATAAAACCTTTCATATTTTATAATCCAGTGAAGTTAAAGTATTTGTTCAAAATTACATAAACAGGTCTAACACTCAGGTCTTCTGACTTCTACCCAAGGACTTCTGACTTCAGATTTCTTCATCAATTATTTTTAAGCATGTACTGTATGCTAGTTAGGGAAAACAAATGGATTCTACTCTGAATGTGTTAGAGAAAGTGAAACATGTACATAAATAATTTCCTGAAGAAATTAATGTCAAAAGAGTATGTGAGTATAAAAAAAGAAATAATGCTTTATTATTTTGACAAATTACTCAGAGATGAAAAAAATAATGGATCACATAACTTGTTTTTCTATTTCACCAGCTTAACCATACCTACAAGAAATCTAATTCTTTTGGCTATGAAAGCTGTAATAACTCAGCACCACTCTACAAAGAAAAATGAACCAGCGAGCAAAAGAAGTAAAATCTGAAGGTATAAATTTGCATATGCAAACTAGAATAACTTACAACAAATGTTTCAGACATTCAGAATACCCAATATCATCCTATTAACACATGGGAAAACTGTTATTTCTCTTTTCCACAATGTTGTTTGAGATACCCTTCATTTCTTTTACGTATTACATTGTAAAAATGGAGGAGATGGGGCACTGAGCTAAATTTGAGAGGAGGGATATTACATTAATAACAATACCATATGCAGAAAAATAATTTTATGGAAGGCTTGGGATAGGCTTTCCCACAGATCAAAGTATTTTGTGAAAGAGCAATTCCCATCATTTTATATCTTTAATTTAAACCCAATCTTATATCCAAGAATATAAATGAATTTAAGAAATAATTGCTGAGCACCTACTACATAATCAGCACGTACAGCAGGAGAAAAAGCAGAGTGGGACAGAGACAGAAAGAGAAGCGTTAACATTTAACCCTATTAGCCAACTTCATTAAATAGGCTGCTGCGCTGGTTTCTCGCTTCCTGGTTTCCTTCGTCCATTCTGCACTGTACTCTCCAACACTTTCAGAGAAAATGGCAAAACCGCAAAATTAAGCTTCTTTGCTTTGTTACAAATACATGCAACTTTAGCTTGGGCCCTCAATGCCCCCTGTTAACCGTCATGTCCACTTATTCACTATAGAGGGAAAAAGAAGTCGTTATGTACCAGCCATGTTCTCGGTGTGAGAAATAGTTTAAGACAATGTATCTCTATTTACAAATGTCCTCTTAAATTTCAACATCGTGCAGACTAGTGAATCTCAATAAAGTACAGACCAGTAGTTCTCAACTGGACATTGTTTTTTCCCCCTAAGGCATATTTGAACATTTCTGAAGACATTTTTATTCATCCAAACTGGGGTGCTACTGGGAACTAATAGGTCAGTGCAAGAAATGTTGCTAACCAGTGACCATGAATAGGACAGCCCCTATGCCTGTCACTTCCCCCCCAAAATTATCTGCCCCAGAACAACAGTGACAGGGTTGACTAACAATTCCCATACAATTCTAGTCGTGTAAATCTACCCATTTCCTGCAGATGACTTCATGTTCTACTTGAATGAGAAATTAAGTTTATTCACTTGTTTCTTCTCTAAATGTCCAGTAGTCTCATTTGACCTTTTCTTACTCTCTTCTTTCTATGGATAAATATCGTCTTTTATTCTAAGACTATTACTTTTTAATACTTACGCTGTCCTTGTTCCTCTAATTAATTATATGACCAGTAAAAATGCATTCTATGTTATAGGATAAGCCAGGTAAGATCAGGCAGAGAATATTCGTCTTGGATTCATTGTTTTCATCCCGCTCAACTCTTTCATAGGTTTCTTCTCATGTACATTTTCACTCTGTCTCATGTAAAAAAAAAGCTTTTTTGTGTCTAAAGAGTGCTTCATTATATTCAAGGCTAAAATATTCTCTAAAATGTTTATTTTGATCCTTCTACCTTTTAACTTCTTTATTCCCTATGAATCTACTACCCCTTTTTTTAAAATTAGTGTACCAGAAATCAAACTCAGGACCTCATGCTTGCCAGGCAGGCACTATACCAGTGAGCTAAATCCCCAGGCTAATGTATTACCTTGCGCCTGAGCTGTTCTGTTAGCCTGAAATTTAGTCTACTTAGTGCTGTAGTCTTTAGAATGTGACCAAACCTCTCATCAGAATCTTTCAGTAGTTAACCAACGCCTATGCACAATAACTCTGACATATTAAACATCTTCAATTTATGAGGTCTTTAACCTGGAGCTTAAAGTAGTATTAGTGTGCCAATTATACAGAAGGATTAAGTAACTTGAAAATGTACAGCCAAGAAGGAGCCAGAACACAAACCCAAGTCAATCTTATTCCTGAGTAGAGACATCTGTGCTTTTACACAACTCTTCATTCCCAGAGCAACCAAGTCGGTTTCTCAGCTTGGCCTTCACAACTTCGTGATCTGTCTCCAGACTTTTTTCAGGTACCTCTGGCCTTCGTCCAATTCACTCTTTTGTCATATTACTATTATTTGCTGTTCGTTCTCTTTGTTTTTCTTCCACTCACTGCCCCACTCTGTCTACATGATGCTTCTCACATGTATCTATAGGTTCATTTTCCAAAACCCAACTGAAGTTTCCCAGATGAATTCTCTGATGTCTGATCCTTTCAATTTTTAGTTTTCTGGTAGAGATTTTTTCACTTTCAAGTTTGTGTATGCTCCCTTTGTCCTTCCTCTACTCTTCTTTCAGAGAAGCAAATTTGCTACAATAGCAACATTGTTGTGTAGCATTTTCTTTTTGTTTGTATTTTTTTTGGACAAGGTCTTGCTATGCAGTACAGGCTGGCTTTGAACTCACTATGTAGCTCAGGCTGGTCTTGAATTTGCTGTGATCCTCCTGCCTCAGCCTCCTCAGTGCTGGGGTTACAGGCATGCACCACCACGCGGGCTTTGTGTAGCTTTTTACAAGAACTCTCATATGTTAACCTGGCAAAGAGTAGGAGTTCAATAAATGTTTGCTTATTTTGTTCTTATCTCCATAACAACTCTCTAAGGAATTGTTATATTTCATTAAGAGCTATGGAAACAGACTCAGAAGTTAAATGCTCTGTCCAAGGGCAAAAGTCTTCGGGATGACTCAAGCTCCAATCTACAGCTACAGAATTTTGCCTCCCCTACCCCATATAGCCTACCTTTATACCTTGACCTTAGTAGTTCACTGAGTAAATGTTGAGTCAGTGAGTAAGTGTATGTTAACAACTTATTCTTTCAAGTTGAGAATCACAAGTGATCTATTGGTTTTGAGTGATCTGTTAGTCAGGTCTAGGATGTGACTCACTCTCACATAGTACTTATTGCTCCTTTGAGGAGAAAGAAAACAAAGAGAACACTACAAAGCAGCTCTGAGCAGGACTTAAATTAATCAATTGGCTTTCCATGTCTACTTGTGAGTCTGTCCAAGGCCTATGCTCCTTATCTGGAGATGGTCTGTGGACTCATAATAAGTGAACCTCTGTGAGTCACCGATCCCTGCTGCAGCCTGTAATCCCGCGTGAAGCCTGAAGCCTCAAAGGGTAAGACAAGGTCACAGCCAAGGACACCTGGATCCACCCTCAACTAGATAAAGACTGTAGCCTTAGGCATCTCACCCCTGGGTGGATTAACTTAATCTTACTTGGAAAAGTCCTTGAGTGGTTCCTACCTTTCTTGAGTATTCTCCTCTCTCCATCTGATAATTTAATAAATATGGCCACCCAAGAAGGTCTTGATCTTAGCCCTGAGAGAATCTCGAATTCAGTGAGAGGGCTTTGATCCTCCTGGATTCTACTTTTTTGTTTAATTTTTTTCATTAACATTTCCAAAGAAAAAAAAGTAGCAAAATTTAAAAATACTAACATGAGAAAGACAATAACCAGTTACAGACATAGAGTTATATATGGTGATCCAGTGTAGGTGCTTCCAGAAGCTAACACAATAAGAATCACACTGGACCTTAAAAAGAAAGACAGTCCTGTCACATGTTGCAACATGGGTGAAACTTGAGGGAAATTATGCTAAATAAGCAGTCACAAAAAGACAAACTATATGATTTTGTTGATATAAAGTATCTAAAGTAGTTAATTCATAGAAACATAGAGTAGAATAGTTGATTATAAGAATTGGGAGGAAGAGAAAAAGAAGTTTGTTGTTTGTTTATGTGTAGAGCTTCAGATTTGCATGACGGGAAAGTTCTGGAGGTTTGTTTTCCAGCAATGTGAATATACTTAACATATCTGAACTGTGCACTTGAAAATGGTTAATATGGCAATATTTTGCTGTGGATTTTTTTCTTACCCCAGTGAAATAAAATCACTCTTGGGAGGGAAAAAAAATGACATTGGAAATCGTGACCTAAGTGACAATAAACTGAGAAGAAGCATTTTGATTTAAAAACAACAACAAAAATATCATTCCAAATAAAAAGTTAATAATAGTATCAGCAAAGTACGTATGCACTGTATTCCATGGAGTGAAGTCCAATGTTCATTTTTCCCCACAGTCCTGCCAGCATTTGTTATTAGTTGTTTCCTTGATAACAGCTATTCATTCTGGTGTGAGATGGAATCTCAGCATTGTTTTAATTTGCATCTCTCAAATGACCAGTGATGTTGAACATTTTTTCATATATTTATTTGCCGATTGTACTTCTTCATCTAAGAAATATCTGTTTGTCTCAGATGTCCATTTCTGGATTGGGTTTTTGAATTTGGATGGTCTGAATTTTTTCAGTTCTTTATATGTTCTAAATATTAGTCCTTTGTCTGAAGAACAATTGGCGTAAATTTTTTCCCACTGAAAGTTTTCTTTTTCACTCTGTGGGTAGTTTCTTTTGCTGTGCAAAAGCTTTTTAATAAAATGAGATCCCAAATGCTGGCAGGGCTCTAGGCAAAAAGGAGCACCTCTCCACTGTTTGTGGGAGTGTGGGCTGGTGCAGCCACTGTGGAAATTCCTGGGAAAAAAAACTAAGATTAGCAGTCCCTTTTGACCCACCTATTTCTCTTCTGAGTATCTTCCCAGAAGAATGGAAAGCATAATACCACAGCAATATATGAGCACCTATGGTTTATAACAGCACAGTTTGTAATAGATAACAACCCAACTGTCCATCAACCAATGAATGGCTTTAAAAATGTGTGTTTTTTATATACAATGGAGTACTACTCCATAAAGAAAGATAAAATGGAGACATTTATTGCTAAATGGATGGACCGTGAGACCATGTCATAAGTGAAATAAATTGGGTGCACACGTCACTATCTCATTATCTCTTTGGTGTGAGAAACTGAAAATGTAAATAAGAACAATGTAAAATGGATATCATGGAATAGGAAGAAAGTGCAAAAGGAAAAGGGGACTAGGAGGGAGGTGGGGAAGGGGTTCGCAGAGGGGGTGAGAATGGGGAGACAGTGGAATCGAGCTACATCCCATAGAGACACAGATTCCCCGTGATGAGCGTGCTTGTTACATGTATCTACACTGTACCAACAAATTTAAGTGAAATGAAAGACTAGTCCAGTTCTGGCAAAGCACACTATCAGACTGAATAAAACCTTGACGCCTTCTTAATCATCTCATGAGGCCATCTACGAAGGACAGAGTTCACTTGGGAATGCTTTAAAATCAATCTATTTCTTTAGAAGAAAAGTAGCAGGTGTAATAGAAAAGCACAAATAAGCTCATGAAGAAGTCTTTTACGTCTTTTGGTCACTTAGTTTTTGCGCTTTAATAAAAATTTGAGGAAGCATACAATCAAAATGCAAATGAGAGAATAAATCTATCTTAATTAAATGAGAACACTTATAATAAGGGTAGTTGCCACAAAATTTCTCTCTGATATTTTAGGTATCTAAGTACTAAAGCACTGTGTTCTAAATTAGGTAGCCATTCTGAGGAGTATCCTCTGTTACTCTGGGTTCATGCTTCCATATAGGACTTTGGCTAAAGTAATAATTCTGGCCTGATACTTTCGGTCCTTCTCACTCCTTCTGCCTCACCTATGGGAGGAGTGCTTAACTGATTAGTACATTTAGGGGAAGAAATGGACGGAGCAGAGTTATTTCTAGGCTCTCTGCAGAGATTAACTGTTTTTCTTAAAAAAATTATTGTATATTCGTTCTTTTAAGAGGACTTTTAAATGTGCTAGCTCTTTACATTTTATTTTTAATTTTTGATTAACAGGCAATCCTTATATATATTAATAGAATATAATGTGATATTTCAACACATGCACCCAGCACGCACTGATCAAATCGATACTACGCTTAGCATTTCCCTCTTATCTTCCTTATGTCTGAGACTTTGAGCTCCTCTAGCCCAGTTCCCCATTAAACAGATAATAGGCTCTCATGAACTTTCACCAGCCTAGTGTGCTGTGGCACATTCAAACTTGCTTCTTCTGTGTTTGGGCAGTGCTTGTCTAACATCCTTATATTCTGCCCCTTGTTTTGTCCCCTGGAAATCACTATGGTACCTCTGGAGAGATCGTATGGTTTTTGTCTTTCCATGACTGCCTTACTTCCCTTAAGAGGATATCTTCCGGCTTCATACATTTTGCAGCACATGACAGGATTTTATTCTTAATGGCTGAATCGCATTGTATTGTGTGCACATCCTGCATTCTTTAATCCATTCAGCAGTCAATAGCTACCTAGGTTGATTCCATACTTTAGCTATTATAAATGGTGCTTAAGTGAACAAGAGAGTGTAGGTGTCTCTTTGGTACAATGATTTCATTTCTTTTGAATATATACCCAAGGTAGGTAAATATGAATCATGTGAGAGATGAATCATATGATAGGTCTATTTTTAGTTTTTAAAGATCCTTTATATTGTTCTCCATAGTGACATATTTATACTTCCTGTAAAATGTATGAGTTTCCTTTTCTCTATGTCCTCACAAGCATTTCTTGTTGTCTTTTCTGATAATGGCCATTCTGACTGGAATAAGATGATACAGCACACTGGCTTTGATTTAAATTTTCCTGATGGCTAATTATACTTAGCATTTTTAATATTATTTATTATCTATTTGTATTTCTTCTTTTGAGAAATATCTATTCTGATAATTTGCCCATTTTTAATTAGACGTTGGTTAGGCTTCCTGAATTTCTTATACATCCTTATATAAGTAAGGATGCTGAATCCTTTGTCAGATGAATAGTTTGCGAATTATTTTCTGCCATTCTATAGGTTGTCTTTTTGCTCTATTGTTGGTTTCCTTTGCTGTGCAGAATATTTAGTCTGATCTAATCCAATTTGTCTATTTTAGCTATTGTTGTCTGTGCTTTTGTGGTCATATTCAAAGAAAGCATTGACTATGTCTTGAAATATTTCTTCTGATTTTTTCCCTAGTAATTTTAGACTTTCAGGTCTTACATTTAAGTTTTGGTCCATTTTTTTAATTAAAAATTTATTCCAGGGAAGATACATTGCCATGAAAACCCCTCAAAATATTCCCCCTTGTTTATCCCATTCCTCCTGCCACTTTCTGAAGCAGTTCTGGAAGTCTTCTTTCAAGAATCTCTTTAGTTACACTGTTGTGGCAGCCTGGATGTCTTGAACTGATTCAAAGTGTTTACCTTTCAGAATCAGTTTGCCTTTGGGGGAAAGGCAGGAGTCACACTGTGCCAGATCTAGTGAATAAGGTGGATGAAGATGCATTTTGAGTTGTTTTTTACAGGATAAAAGATAAGGATCAAGTTTCAATCTTCCTATGGCTGTTCAGTTTTCCCAGTACCATTTATTGAAGTGGCTGTCCTTTATCTAATATAAGGATATTAGATAAATATAATTTTGGCACCTTTGTTGAGAATCAGTTGGCTGTAGATAAATGTGTAGGTTTATTTCTGGAATCTCTATTCTGTTTTACCAATCTATGTATCTGTTTTCATACCCCTACCATATTGTCTTGGTTACTATGGCTCTGAAACATGTTTTAAAATTGGGTATTGTCATGCTCCCACCTTTGTTCTTTTCATTCAAGATTTCTTTGACTATTAAGGTCTTTTGTGTTTCCATGTAAATTTAGGAGTTTTTTCTACTTCTGTGTAGAATAACAGTGGTATATTTGTAGATTTTTTATACTGAGTCTACAAATCCTGTTGAACAGTGTGGCTATTTTGACAGTATTAATTCTTTAGATAAAGTAACATGGGAAGTCTTTCCTTTTTTGTCTTCTTCAGTTTCTCTAATCATGTTTCATAACTTCATTCTTTGGATAATTCTATTCCTAGGCTTTGCTGTTTTTGTTTTGTAGCCCTTGTGGATGATGTTGCTTTGATTATTTCTTTCTCATCAAGTTCATCAACAGCATATAAAATACTACCGATTTTTGTGTGATGATTTTGTATCCTACAAAATTACTAAATTTGCTTTTAGTTCTGATAGCCTTTTGGTGGAGTTTTTACATAGAATCATAGAGTCTGTATTTAGAATCTACGTAGAGCCTATATTCAGAATCATGCCATCCATATACAGGTATAATGTGATTTCCTCTCTTACCATTCCTGTGCCTTTATTTCTCTTTCTTGCTTACCTGTTCTGGGTAAAATTTCTAGTATTATTTGGATAAAAGTGGTAAGAGTGGAAATCCTTATCTTATTCCAGGTCCTAGATAAAAGGCTTTCTGTCTTTCCGCATTCAGAATGATGTTCAGTGAAAATTTGCCATGTGTAAATGGGCCACGTGGCACATACCTGTAATCTCAGTATTCAGGAGGCTGAGGCAGGAGAATGGTCATGAGTTTGAGCCCAGCCTGGAATGCACAGTGAGTTCAAAGCCAGCCTGAACTACAGAGTAAGACCCTGTCTCAAAAAAAGCTCATAATTTCATCAATTTAAACATATGTAAAGCTGTGAAGATATCTCTATAGCCAAGACAGGAAACATTTTCCTACCTGTGAAGATGTTCCTCCCTGCCCTTTGCAGCTACACTTTTTCGATAATGAAGCAAGCAAATTAGCACTCTCACTAGAGCAACAGGAACAAACCTGTCTCAGTCCAATCAGGTAGCAGAGTCTCTTTAATTACAAATCACATAATTTTGTGTGAAAATATGCAGGATGTCCCAAGTGATAGAAGAAGGGATGCTGGAAAATTTCTTTATCTTCTTTCTCACATTTCTGCCTCATTTCCCTATGATTTCCTAATTTTTCCTCCAATAGCCCTAGCCACTTATTTTTATCCACTAGAATGTGAGCTGAATTGAACATAAAAAGAAAGCGCTAAAGGAACTTTCACATGTATTTGAACCTCAGCTGCTATCTACACTTGGCAGTAAAACAAGTGTGGTTTGGCAGGAACCTCCCAGTGTTAACAGTGTAGCCGCTGGAGGGACAGCAGTTACATAGAAGGTGTATGTATTTTCTATTTTCTCTTAGAAAATCCAACAGCATGAGGAAGTTGGTTCAAAAATGAGTGGGATTTTATGCGGAGTAGCTCCTACGTCAATGTGCTCTTTGGAAAATGAAAGGAGCCCTCACATGGCTTCGCGTATCTCCCCCAAGCAAATGCAGAACAACCATGCTTTATTCATAAGCTGCTGAGATGCACACACCACCCAGTCACAAGACATAACTGTGACCTCACAGGGCTAAGGAAAGAGATACGCCCAGAATGGCTGGCCCAGCGCCCTCCAGGATCTTCAAGAAAAGTCAGCAATGGAAAGGTCAGAGGAAATGGAAATGGTAGGAGAAGACATACTGTCAAATAACTTTTGAAACCCCCTATTTAAGGTGGAAAAAAGCACAATTTACCTACTACCTAAACACTCCCTGTTTTCAAATTCCTGTGAGATTGGATCTCAGAATAAAGTCATCTTCAAGTAGTGTCTCCACATTAATTCTAGCCCTACGGGAGTCATAGTCAGAAGAAAGAAGCATTCTTTGGAGAGATATTGTAACATAAGAGTGATTTAAAGAGTGACCAGCACCAGCTGGGTGTGGTGGTCCGTGCCTGTCATCCTGGCCTGCTGGAAAGCTAAGGCAGGAGGTTAGCAAGTTTGAACTCAGCCTGGGCAACTCAGTTACTTAGCAAGACCCTGTCTCAAACTAAAAAATAAAAAAAAGTTCTAGTGACAAAATTCAGTGCAAAGGCCTTGCCCTGAATTCAATCCTCAGTGCAAAAAAAGCCAGCACTTACCTGGAACTTACTATGACTCAAGGACTGTTTCAAGTACTTTTCATGTATTATCTCTGGAAAAGGGCTGGATTCATACAGACCTAAATCTAACTCTTGGTTCTGTTGCTTTACAGCTATGTGATCATGAGGAAGAAGATTATTAAACTTCTCTAATGTAAGTTTCTGCAAATGTAAAATATTCTCAGACTTGTTATTGGAACAGATTACAGAAGCTGTGCAAAAACACAAATAAGGTACTGGGACAATGGTCATTTTCTTCATGTGTAGGACACTCTTTTAGCTTTAGCTGGCACAGATTGTTTGGTGAAGATTGTCTGAGGGCCGTTGAGTAGACAGTCTGACATTACCTGGTAAGGGACATTCCCAGGAGTGTTCACAAACTTTAAGAAGATTACATGATTCTTTTGCCTTGAAAATTTTTCCCTTTTCTATGACTTGTTTTATACAAACATTGAAAAGTTTGGGAGCAAAAAGCCTAATAGGTTTCATCGGAACCAAGAGAGACACAGTAAAAATGGCATATGTATCAAGAGTTAATTTGCCTTTCCTTTTGGGGTCCTGAGACTGAAGATTTTATTTTCCCAGAAGGGTATTTATAGACAGGTATCTAAATGTCTACGCTATTATCAGAAATGTGTATTTCTTGTGAGCACATGTGAGTGGTATTCTGGTAAAATAGAGTGTTCTTTACATGGTTTTGTTAAAAACATCAAATATACAATATTTGCAGCTGCATCCACCACCAATAAAGAATATAGATGATTTATGTTGTTAAATCTTAGTAGTAGAAGACATTAAAATAGTCAACAACCAGGAAACTGCTTCAGAGTGAGGCTGGTCCTTGTCATTGACCTGATTTTGTAAGTGAAGGAAGGAATGTGAAAAAGGCTATGTGACTTGGCCAAAGCCACAGCTAGTAAAGGGCAGGATCAGTGAATTCTGAACCTTAAATCATGATGCTTTTTTCAATAAACTTTTGTCAGCCCTCAGTAATTTTATTGATCTTTTCTGTACTTGTGCTTGTGGGATTCAGAAATGGGTTTTGTTATTGTTCCTGGGTATCATATAATTAACAAAAACAAAGCAAATTAAATTTAAAATCACACACATACAAATCTACTGAGAAAATTTCTTCTCAAACAGTGAACTGTGCAAATAAAAGGAAAACTACAATGCAAGAACATATCAAAATGGGGCCAGGAGGTCACCGTGGAAGCAGGAATTACACACAGTTCCAGCTGCCTAGAAATATGACTTTTGATCACCTCCAACCTTGATCACGGACACCTGGAAGGACCAGAAGATGGAAAATTGCCTTCTATCCAGGGCTTCAAGATGACTATCGAAAGGTTAGCAGGTTCTTGTTTTATGAACATTTCTACCTTTTTATTATATTTATTCATGCATATTAATTGTACAAATTAATGGGGTTCATGCTGACTTTTTCATACATGCACATTTCTATTCTATTTTTACATTCTGTATTTTCTATAAGTCATATGGTTCCTGTTCCTTCTCAATATTTAATGTCTCATATAAATTCCCTTTCCCTGCCCTACTCAGAACAAATTCAGAGTTTTATCTCCTTTGAATCCATGTTTTCTGAACAGCAATTACTAATTCTCCCAATAAAATCAGTTTTACTTTTTCAATTCATGTGTCTGGATTGATCAGTATTTTAAGTTGTCCACTGTGGGATCCAAGGTGAGCTCTGCCTCCCGTGCTGTAGGAACGTGAGGTAAGAGGCCTACGGGGACCTTCTGCATTCTGCCGTCCTCCCTGTGGCTGGGGCTCGTAAGTTCTCTCAGTTTCCAGACCCATCCTTTTGGTGGAGATTCTAAGCCTCTCCTTGAGCACTCTTTCACTCTTGGTTGATTAGAAATGACATCCTTCACTTAGAGAATTACACAAATTTTGGGAACAAAAATTTTCAATACATATATTGAAATTTTGAAAATATATGCTTATGGGGAGTTCTTTCTCTATGAACTTGGTTGGTGGGCACCCACCACCTGGATGGAACTCTGCCTTCTTTTATGGTTAAAATCTATGGGGCTTCTGGTAAATTTTTGTCATGATGAATTAAAATTAATCATAATAATTTGAAATTATGTTGGCCTAGGTAGGGCTTTTTTTGGTATTTCAAAACTGATTTATTTGTATGCTCAATTAGAACAAAGGTTACAAAGCTAAATATAATTGAAAAGGACACCTTAATTGGTACCTTAAATGGTTTTCTTTTTTCTTTTTTCTTTTTTTCCTGTCTTTTGAGACCGAGTCTTGCTATGCAGTTCAAGCTGGACTTGAGCTCACTTTGTAGCCCAGGCTGGCCTCAAACTCACAATGATCCTCCTGCCTCAGCCTCCCAAGTGCTGGGATTACAGGCATGCACCACAACACCTGGCTTTTTAATTGGCGTTATGAGACCACTAACAGTAATAATAATTCCACTATTGCTTTTCTTAGTGAGAAAAATTCAGAGGGGTCTCAAAGAATCCAAATTTATAAAAATCCTCTGAAGTTTCTGAGAATGATTTTATCTCCACTGCCTTCTACTTCCCCTTGTTCTTTGATTTGCTCCTGCCTACATTGTATTTTCCTTTTCTATCTTTCTCTGAGTCCCTTTTTACAGACCTCTGTCAAAGCCTCATTATGTGTCCCTGTCAGCTTTAACTCCCTGCCCTTTTAACACTGGGTCTAATGAGGATAGAATACTATAACTGTTACATATGTCCTTGGACAAAGGCTAAATTGCATGCTCTTGCTAAAGATTTTCTAAATGTTAAGGAAAAAATGCATTAAGTTCATCCAAAATTTTGATCTCTGTACCAAAACTCATCAGCTTCATTTCTCAGATTTATGTCAATTAATCTACATAATTGTGGGAGATGTCATGGCTACGAATGAGTCATGGAACTTAACTGAAATGAATTTTTCTAAAGTGGGTATGAGAGGTCAGGTGGAGACACAAAACAGCCCCAGATTTCCATAAACAAATTCCTATGCTATTTCCAAACACTTTCACTAAGACATTATCCAATGCTGCATTCAGCAAATTAATGAATCCATTAACGATTATTATTCCTTCTTTCAAAATTCTGGCATGAAACTCCCAGCCCATTAATCAGTTTGAGCATCCTCGCCTGTCTTCAAGATAACTGAAGCTCTCGAGTTAAATAACTTTCCCTGACCTGGACTAAAAGAGGCTTCATGAAGTAACTACTCTAACTGAACAATTGTCTCAATTGCTTGCTCAAGTATTTTTTTAAAAAGTTACTAAAATTATGGATCCTTAAAATAAAATGATGGATTCTTAAATCTAGATTGTTCAACTCACGAGTCTTTCTATAATGGCAAAAAGGTAAAACAAAATGCTACAACAAACCAGCGGGAGAGTAACAGCAGTTAATACATCGTGTACTGTTATCTATAAAGTAGTTATTCAGAGTATGAGATATATGGGCATTACCATTCTCTCCAATCAATATTAGCACAAACTTTCCTTTTAATGAACTAAGAGACACTAACAGTGTAACTAATTTGCTTTTTCTTCCTTTTTCCCTTCCCTCTTTTCCCCTCTCTCCATTCTAGTTGCCCTTTCCCTTTGAACAATTTCTTCCCATCTCACAACATCTATTGTACATTTTAGACCTTATTTACTTTCAGTTTCTCACACCAGGGAAACAATACTATGCTCACACATGTGAGTCTGGTGTATATCTTGTCCGTATGGCCTCAAGTTGCATCCATTTACCTATGAAAGTCTCCAGTTTATCCTTTTTTATGGCTGAGTAGTACTCTATTTTCTAGAAATACCACATCTTTTTTATCCATTCCTCAGTTGATAGGCATTTTGGTTGTTTCCAAGATGTAGCTATTACAACCTGTGCTGCTATAAACATGGGTGCACATATGTTGCTATGGTATTGTTTTTAATCCTTCTGTGAAGATACCCAGACAGGGAATAGGTGGGTAGAATTGGATCTCTAATCCTAGCTTTCTGAGGGATCTTCATACTGATTTCTACAGTGGTTGCACCAGTCTGCATTCCCACCAAAAGTGGAGGATTCCTTTTTCTCCACAACCCCATGAGCAGTTGTTATTGGTTGATTTCTTGATGATAGTCATTCTTTCTGGGGTGAGATGGAACCCAATGCTATTTAAAATTTTTTCAAATATTCATTTGATGTTTGCATTTCTTCATCTGAGATGTGTTCCTCTCAGATGCCCATTTTTCTTTTATTGAGTTTTTGAATTGGGGGGGATGTATCTGGTGTTTTCAGTTCTTTGTATGTTTTAGATATAAGTCCTTTGTCTGAGGCAACAACTGGCTAAAATTTTTCCTACTCTGTGTGTTGTCTTTTTCACCTTGTTGGTGATTTCTTCTGATGTGCAAAAGCTTTTCAGTAAGATGAGATTCCAGTTGTTGATTATTTGAATTATTTCCTGTGTGATTTGGGTTTTATTCATGAACTCTATGCCTTCACCTATGTCTTCAAGATTTCTACCTCTTTTCTCCTCCAATAGATTTAGTGTTTCTGTTTTACTATTTAGATCTTTGATTCATTTTGACTTTAGTTTAGTGCATGGTGATAGACATGGGTCTAGTTTTAGTCTTCAGCGTTGGAGTCAACCGTCCATGGACTGCAGATGTAAGCCAAAATAACCCTTTCCTCCTTTGGGTGGTGGGTACCTGGTATTTTGTCAAAATGACAAAGAAAGTAACTAAGACACTCGCTTCATATCTTTCAGTGTGGACCTGTAGTAGAGTTGCTCCAAGAAATTACAGGCGATTTTCCCAACGCTTATGACAAACTCTCTACAGAGATAGATTTAATAACTAGGAATGAAGCCAGGCATGGTGGTAGAGGACTGTAATCCCAGCTACTCAAGAAGCTGAAGCAGGAGGATAGAAAATTTGAAGTCAGGATGAATAAATTAGGCCCTGTCTCAAGATTTAAAAAGTTTAAAAGCAGGTATGTAGCTTGGCTCTCCCTGGGTTCAATCCGCAAGGGAAGGATGGGGATAGGGGACCCCAGACTGATGTAAGAGCAACCTTGTCTCTTCTGAAGGCTACTAGAACAAAGAGAGATGACAAAAACCCAAGGGCGGTTTTGCCTACCTCTTAGGAGAATCCATTTCCCAAATAAAAGATGGATTTATGTGGTTTACTCCTAGTTATAGACATTTAAATACTAAGGTTCCCTTATATTGGTAACAACATAACCATACTAAAATGAATTCATGAGTAACACTTGGCACCTTTGGTGTTACCTCCCCTCCCAGAGCCTGCACCTCTACAATTTTTTTTAAAAACCTCTAATTTAAAACTCATTGGGAAGCCAGGCATGGTGGCACACGCCTGTAATCCCAGCACTTGGGAAGCTGAGGGAGGAAGATCATTGTGAGTTCAAAACCATGCTGGGCTACAAAGTGAGCTCAAGGCTAGCCTAAACTGCATAGCGAGACCCTATCTCAAAAAGACAATAACAACAAAAACTAATTGGGAAAAATGACTGGGGGATTTATTGGGCAACAGCTAGTAGATTTGATGGTTCTGTGAACCTTGGCTTCCTCCAAGTTGGGTAGGATATTATACTTTGAGTTTCTCTGGGCTTTGAGGCATGTTTGACCCACCCTGATATGACACCTCCACTAGATTTTGGCTTTAAATAATGCAAGGGTTAGATCAGTGTTTCAAAGGTTTGATCATTTATTTTCTGCATTCATCCCTTCTAAAGGAGCAAAAATGTGATTTCCCATGTAGAAGCATTAACTAAATAAACTCAACAAGTCTTAAGTGACAGCCAGCCAAGCATTAACTTTGGTAAATACTGAAATGTTCTGATTTTTGTTTTAAAAAGTGACCTTACAAAACCACATGGCACTGGACCCAGATCATCACTACCTCCCAAGGGGAAATTTGTGCTATTGCTTAACCAAACAGAATGTTGTGCCTCCACAACTGATAAATCATCAAGTATCACCCACCTAGTTAATCATATAAAGAAACAAATGTCTCAAGTGATCCTATACACAGTTAAGAGACTTATTTAAAAGACTGGCTTGAATCAGATACTAACTGATGGAGGTAAAATTAGATACTCAGTCTACAACATCGCAGAGAAAAGGAGGAGAGAGATATAAACAGTAAGATATAAAAGTTTAATGCGACCACGGGGGAAGTCAGCTCAACAGTACCTGGGCTGGCTCTCTGAAGACAAAGGACAGGGTTGGAGTTTATATGCACTCCGAGGGGAGGGGGTCACAGGGTAGCTGACACAGGCTGCTCAGCATGATGTGCTAAAAGGGATTGGATCATTCTTGGCGTGCGCAGGCTTTGGCAAAGGCAGCTGGGTAGGAGAAACCACAGGGGTTTCTGGGAAAGAGGGGCTAAGCACCATTATGACTCAGCATTAGACCGTCACCATGATGACTGAGCGGGTCTCAGGAGGGAAACCTATCACTAGCTAGTTAAAATCCTTACTAATAATGCTACTGTTAATACTAGCTATTCATTGTATTGTCTGTATTTTCCATAAGATCATGATGCAGTACACCTGACAGTGGTACCTCAGTTCATAAACACATTTGTTTGTGAATGATTTGGTTTGTAAACAGAGCGTTTGGCAAATTTTTGTTTTTGTTTATGAACTCTGCATCTGGTGACACACATGACCTTAGCCATCTTTCCTGAATGACCATGAATGTAGCCATCTTTTCCAGAATCATGAAATGGATTAAGTTTGTGAACTGAGGCACCACTGTAACTCATCTTTTACCCATGTCTCATGCTAAAATGATTGCAGGTTGACTACAAGCACTCAGTCATCTTTACTGGGAACACTCCAAAAAATATGGAGTTATTGCCTAATGCCTGCTCAAATGTGGCCTCAAACTCTCCCTGTGTGGTCATCACTTTTTCTCTATGGAACATGCCTTCCTGGGAATGAGCCTACCCCACTTCAAGGGACCAGACCTATAAAAGTCAATACACAGTCCAAAGATTGATCATTGATGCTTCTCATCAAAAATATGATCAAGGCCTGGAGACATACCTCAGTAGTACAGCATGTGCTGGGTTTGTGCCAGGCCTTGGGTCAAGGCCCAACACCAGGGGGAAAAGTCATGTTCAAAAGGGGAAAATGAAAATAAAAAAACATTGGAAGAATTTTTCAAAAGGGAGTGGTGAGGCTGTTAATGGAAGTAGGATTTAACACACAATTCTAGCTGCTGCCTAGGAAGGTGACCCTTGATAACCTCCACCTTTCCATCTCAGGCATCTAGAATGACTGGATCTACCATACAATTACATCAGGCCCAGATGTATGCATATCAAGAGAGGCTGTCATATCTGGGGGTTGTTTGGGCATTTATATTCTTTTCCTCATTTCCCTTGTCATGTAGCCCTTGTGCTTTCTCAGGATTCAGTAATCCATAAAAGTTCCCGCTTTTCCTGTCCTGGATCACTGATTGAGAACTATCTGAAGCCATGTCTCCTGAACTGCAGTTCCTTAGACCTGAAATAAAATAATTTCTATGTTTTTCCTTAAGTATTGACAGGCTAACACTACTAATAGCTTCAATTAAAGGATGGTTACTTCGCAGGACATGGTCCTGCTGAGTCCTTTTGGAGGAATGTGCAGGCTAAGCTGCTGTACAAAAGGGTTCTGAGAACATTTTAAAATGTGAGGTAGTTCATGTCCATGGTGTAAGGCTCCAGTCTGACCTGACTCTCCAAGCTGAGAGGCTCTATTCCCTGCAGGGAGCTCAGCTCAGCACACAAGCTGTCATCAGCAAGCACAGGACGTCATAAAGGAGAGAGGATAAGGAATTTTGCAGGTCCCGGGACATCTGGAGACACCAAACATTTACACTGAAACTTCAAGGACGTTTCCTACAGAGGTGCAAGACAGCCAGAGAACTTTGACCACAGATGTTTATTAAAATCTTCCTGCCTAATGTCCCCTGCCTTCTTTCCATCCCTATAAAAGCGCGTAGTGGATTGACAACTGGTGGTCAACTTGTAACACCCAGTTACACTCTGAACCAGAGTGGTGCTGGGTGTGGGGGGCACACCTGAGGATTGTTGCTTGCAGCCTAAGAGGCAGAACTGGAGAGGAGGAGGAGAAGCTGGTGGGAAGCTCTTGGGAGCTGTGGAGCTGTTGGTTTTCTTGGGGCTGCTGTTGTCATGCTGGTTTTCCCAGTGAACTCAGCTGTCCTCATCACTGAAGGAGCTTGGCACCCCGGTGTGCCTGGGAATGGCTTCGGTTCACTTTGGGGGAGCTCTGGTCCTCGCCTTGAGCATCACTTCCTGGCTCCAGAGGAAAAGATGGTGCGCTGTCAGTCTCCTGGAGAAGCTTGTTACCTTGGCTTTCCTGATGGGAACTTGGCTGTTCTTCTCACCATCAGAGGAGCTCGAGTCTTCCCTGTTGCTGAGGATGGCTGTGGTACTTTTCTGGGGCAGCTTGGTTCTTACTTTGAGCATTGCTGCCTGGCTCCAGTGCAGATCCCTCAGCCTGCTAGCACAGATCCTTCATGCTGCTGGCACAGACGTTCTAACTTCCACCACTGACCTTTGGGCATTCTCAGCGCAGATCTGTGAAACAGGCCTGCATGAGGCATTGTCTTGGGCTCTTGGTCGCCAGGTGGACTCATGGGAGGCATTGCTTGGGCTGTATGTCTTCAGTTGGACTCATGCAGGACATTACCATGGGATCCAGACCCTCAGCTGGATTATTTGGTCTGTAGTGTGTGGTCAGGTTTCCTGCACTCTCTCTATATATGACTCTTTGGGTGACTATTATAAAATAATCTTATAATTAGGTGTCCTGTATTGTATCGCTTCCCCTTGTAAAACTCCAAAGTAGAACAAACACCTATGGTATTTCCAAATTGGGAAATAACAATTTCCAAATTGGGAAACAATCATCAAACTCCCAACAGTGTTGCCTGGAGAAATGGCAGACCTTGCTGTGAGGTTCTATCTCTAGCAGGGCCTAAGGGTAACCCTTAAGAAGGGGCACATTTCTCTTTGATCCCCACAGAATGTCTTTTTGCTTCCTATCTGCCTACACCCAGGCACCATAAATTCTGTACCATGCTGCCTTTCTGAGTTCTCAGCTCTCTGAGCTCTCTGATGTCCTTATAGTATATTATGGTTTTGAAATATTTGAGTCCCTTCCCTGGCTGACTGGTTGCATATATTAAGTAACATACTTTGCATCCATGGTCTGTATTACAGCCAAGCTAACAGCTATATAATATTAACCTCCTGAGGATGATTTTCCTTTTGGCTTGAACAAACAACCCTCTCCAGATCAATGGTGTGGCAGCAAAAGTTTCTAAAATGACTACCTATGTAATGAAGAAGAAAAAGTCAAAATGTTGCCTTGAATTCCAAAGTAGGCTCTTAAAAGTCATAGCAGAGACAGTAGTTTTGAAATCAGATTGAAAGTCCAATATTTGGGCAGTTTTAAAAAGTAGTTTTTAGTTCACAGGCTTGGCTTTGAAAAGCAAGAGTTGAGTTCCAAATATAAACTTTAAACCTTAATTATCTGACTCTGGAAGAATATGAGATGATGTGAAAGCAATTTTTCTAGCCAAACGGAAGTAAAGTTTCCACCACTTGGTGAAAGAAAGAATTGAATTGAATTCAGAATTTAATTGAAAAGAATTCAGAATTTAAAAAGACATGAAGAAACTTGGCCTCAGGGGGATAGTTTCTAAGCTTTATATTCTTTAAGCTAAGTGACAAGAAAGATATAGAAGAAACCAATCACCATTCTTCTGGAGCTTAGGGGGCCTTATCAAGGGGATGAACAACCATCAAACTCCCAAGAGAGATGGCAGCCTTTGTTGGGAGGTTTCATCTCTAGTAGGGCCTAAGGGCAGTTTCTCAGAGTCTGGCACACACCTGCACACATTTTCCATACTATAGTATGGTGGTTTATCAAAAAATAATGATTGTCATATCAATCATCAATTTCACTTCTGGTGTGATTGGGGCCTGGAAAGCAAGATCTTTAAGTGAAAGTCTCTCTGAAATTCACTTGTTTCCCTTTTCCCCCTTCCAAGGCAAAGCATAAAGACTAGAATGTCTCTTCCATAAGAAAACTAGGGCTTCTTTTTCACTAAGCAATCCATAAAGCATAAAAATATTCTGCTAATCTTTCCTGTTTCCCTGTCTTGGAGCTGACCATAAATAGTCTTACCTACTTCCTCTAATTGTAGATAACAGATGCTAAACACGTCAGGAAGAATCTTATTGGATTTCCTCACTCAGTCTATTAGCCTCTACCTTTTTGTCCAATCATATTTCCACCTGATTGTCTATCGAAGGTACGCATAAAAATTCATGCTTCCCTGGGGTTTTGGGCTCTTCAATCTGAGAGCTTCTGTGCCCTATAAAACTATGATCAAATGAATTTTTTATGCTTTTCTCTTGTTAACCTGTCTTTTGGTATAGGGATATCAACTATGACCCTTTTCTCCCCCTACAGTTTATACCCAAAAGAATTGAAAGTATGGATATTTGTACACCTAAGATCATGGTAGCAGGAGTCACAATAGCCAAAGATTGAAGCAACCAAAATGCCCATCAGCAGATGAACAGATAACCAAAAGTTTCAATCCCATTTCAATGTATATTATTTAGCTATAAAAAGGAATAAAATTCTGAAACATACTATAACACGGATGAACCTGATGAACCTATAAAACACTATTCTAAGTGAAATAAGCCAGATGTGAAGGACAAATTCTGTATAATTCCACTCACATGAAACAGTTAGTATCAGGGACCTGGCCAAGATCCCCTACTGCTGTACAAGGAGTATGGCAGAAGAATGAAATGAGAAACAGAGACAATTTTAGTAACGCATGCCAGGGGGGCTGGAGAGTTAGTGCCTCAGGGTGGGTAAAGACAGACACTCCAAACTAGCCACTATTTATTGGGTGTATACAGTAATTGGAGGGATTATCAGATGACTCAGAGGACCTGGATGGCTCAGAGGGCAGCAGTGACCTTATGCCGATAAGATCTTATGCTGATGAGGACCACTTTGGATGACTTACAGGTGACTTTATGCTGATGAAGACCTTTATGTTGAAGATGGGGGGTAGATGGCAGGTTAAGGAGTTTGTCCTTTCTTCAAGGTGAAATGCTACTTTTATTATTATTTGGTTCGCAAGGAACTCAGGTTATTTTCAGCGGATGCAATCTTGCCCTGAGGCGTCACAACACCACGGGACCACTGAGGTCTTAACTGTGACAGGAGGCATGTGGAGTTGTGTTCCTGGACACTATAGCTAGCCTGCATGGCAAGATACTAGGCCTTGGACAAGCCCTCATCACAATTTCATTATGGAATGATTTTTTCCCAATAACTATATGGAATGGTCCTCAACAGTTGGAACAGTCAAATTCAATGAGATAGAAAGTAGACCAGTGGTTACCAGAAACTTTAGGCAAGGGAGAATGAGGAGTTAATACTGAATAAGTATTCAGTTTGGATTTCAGTTTGGGGTGATAAGACAAAGGTTGTGAAGATGGATGCTGATGATGATTGTACAATAATGCTATGAATTGTACACTTAAAATAGTTAAAGATAAAATTATACAACATATATTTAACCATAGCATTAAAAAAGCCTATGTCCCCCAAAAGAGGACAAAGGTAACTGAAAGTAAGGTCATTAGACTGGGATGGTCAGGACAAAAGAGGATATGAAGGGCTTGTGAAGTCGTGGAGACCAGTAAGTCAAGGCCACACAGCCCCTTTAGCATGGTTATAGCAGGTGCAAAGTCGGGGAGGGAGTGGAACAGGGGCGTAGCCACAGAGAGGAGAATTTTACTGGAAGGGGAGTAATGGGTGGGACGCTAAGGGTAGAGACTGTCAAGGGAGCTAGGTATATATTTAGGTAGAGGGGCTGGACTTCATTAGGAGTGACGTGAAAATTTTGGTGGAGTGGCCTTGGCTTTGTTGAGTGGCCGGGACATTTTCAGGAGGGGCTAACATTTGTGGACTAGGTAAGAACAGGATGCCTATCAAGGGACACACTAGATGACAGCTGTCCTGTCAAAGGCAAATTAGACATGTCTATCAGGGACTATAGCCTGAATTGGACTGTTCTAACTGCTGAGGACTGTTCCATATAGTGGTCTATTAGGTTAGAGATGTGGGTCATGGCCTTTGTAGTTTTGCCATAGGACTTGGGACTGGAATGGACTCAACAGCATGGATAGGCAAACAGTACAAGGGAAAAGTGAATTGTTACAGTAGAAGCCAACTAGCTGGTTTACTGATGACTGTGAATCATGTTCCTATCAAAGTCAGGATAGTAAATGACCCAGGTCCTTTGTTGGGCCTTGACCTTGGAGAACACCTGTATACTGCATGGGCTACTGGGTAATCCTCTCACTACTGCTTCCCAGTGGTTAATCATAATGATTCAGAAGGGCCTCTTGAACTAGTATATATTAATGAATTTTTTACTCTTTGCTGATACTGTACTACTTCCATGAAGATTTTATTTATGAGTAGTCCTCACAACAAATCTATGAGATAAATACCACTATTAATTGTTTTTGGCAGAAAAAGGAATTTAATGAAGGCAGATGACCCATTCAAGGCCATACAGGTAGTAAGTTGCAGAGCTAGGAGGAACCTAGAAACCCAACTTCATGACTCAAGTGCTAATTGTGACACTTCATGGTTTCTTTTCTTGGGACATCTTCCTGATCTCTAAAAAACTAGTTCACATATATGACTGACATGGATATTCCTGGATGCAGTATAGGAGAACTGAGGGTAGAAGTCAAGAAAAAATCTATACCTTTTGTTTCTAGGGAGAACTTGGTGGTCCCAGGTTCCCGCTGTGCACCCCTCTGCTTTGTCTCTTGCCCTTTCTTTCCTTTCCTGCAGAGTGCCGTAACCCAGGCAGGAGACTGGAACCCACAGCAGTAGTCTCCAATAACTGGCACCATCAGAAGGTTCTCTAATAACTGGTGCTCAATGTGGCCTCAACTCACAATATTCCTGCCCGCCTGGCAGATTTTCTAGGAGTTTTCGATGATGTTGTATCTCGCAGAACAAATACAGAGACAGCTGATGTGGAACCATAAGAGCTTCAACTAGAACAATGGTTGGTAAGAATTAACAGCCCTCCAGTGACTCACCAAGCCCTGGCAGTGAGAGCATAAGACCAGCCCAAGCAGCAGCCTCCAGGAACCCATCAAGACCCTGATGGGGGTGCACACAATGGGCAGATGAGAACAATAGCACGGAAAAGCCTGAAGCAGCAGTGAGAATACAACCAGCAATTGGTCAGTTAGGTGAGCTAACATTGTGCTTCAGCTTACAGACCCACAGAATAAAGGAAGGTAAGTAGGGATGCCATTTTTTAAATCAAAGGGCTCAGGGAGAACTCCAGCAACAGAAGACAAGTCCCAGCTCCCACATTCAGAGGCCACAATCAGCCCTCTACCCAGCAAAAATCCCACTGCAAACTTGGCCAGAGCACACAGCACATTTCTGGGATCTGATTTGGATCTACCACAGAACTGTGGACAGCAAAGGAATTTTACTAGTTTTATTTTCCTCTTTTTATTTGATTGGTTTTCCTTTTTCTGTCCAGTTGGAGTTTTTTTGTCTAGTTTTGTTTTCTATGGTTAATTTTGCATTTTTTCTACTTTTCCTCTCCCTTTTTTTTCTTTCATGACTTTCTGCTTGTTTTCTTCTACTCATCTTCTTAGTTTCTTTCATCAACTATCTCACTTGATTTTATGATATATTCATGTGAATAAACATTGTCTCTTTTTTTTTTTTTTGTGGTACTGGAGATCGAACTCAGGACCCTGTGCTTGCTAGGCAAGCGCTTATTCCACTGAGCTATATCCCCAGCCCCTAAACATTGTCTCTTTCCTTTCTGGTTCATTTCAGTACAACTTTCCTTTTCTTCCATTTTTTCCTTCCTGTGCCTTCCGGTTTCCCAAAACTTGGGTGATCACCCTTTGCCCTCTGCACTTGCTCCTACTATATAAATGCATCTCATTTATCTCTCTATCTTGCTCCCTATCTCTCTTAATCACCCTTCTCCTGCAACAGGGTAAAAGCGCTCCATTAAAGGGAAAATCATTACATGCAAATTTCTGGTATAAGTTGGACTCTGTAATATAATTGTAGACCTTGCTTCTATGGTTAAAGGTATCAGGTTAGTAGTTACCACAGTTTGTCAGTAGTCAGGCTGAGCTCAAGACGATTATTATTGCCAACCTTAGTCAGGATGTCATACCTGTTATAATCACTTCTTCTGTCCTATATGACAACACTGTGATTGTATGAGGTCATAACCACCTCTGCAGTCCAGTAGCAAGGGACTTGGAGCTGAGCCAAATAGCAACTTCTCATCCTTAATACATTGGGAAGGTTAATTTTTGGGACAGACACAAAAACTAACAACCACCTACATCTAGAAGACATCACTGAGGAACAGACATTTCCTAGGGAAGACTCAATACTAATGATAAAGCTATCTACCATAAGAAATATACAAGCATCAACACACACAAAAAAAAATAAAATAAAAAATAGAAAACAGAAAATGACATAACACAGAAGTAAAATACTATCCCAGACCTCCAGCCCACCCAGAACAAGTCCAGAGCACAATGACATAGAGGAAATAGGAATGCAGTCCCTGGAACTTTCTGAAATAATAGTAACAGAAATATAAAAACAAATGGAAGAAGCTATACAAAAAATAATCTCTAAGGTGCAAAAAGAAATGATGATCAAAATGAAAGACATTAAAGTGGACAGTGTTAGGTGAACTTAGGTGGAGCTTGCAGGGGGATTTCATCGGGCTTGCTGGAGCCAATCTTCTCTTGGGTATCATCTTCAGGCATCAAGCTCTTGGCTTTGTGGATGGCCTCAATGCTGCTCTTGGAGGGTGATGTTGGCTGGGAGCAGTGGGACCACTCCATCCGAGAGTGATGATGTGGTTTAGGCACCAGGTCTGGATACTGAGAGCAGTTTGAAGCAACTGGCTGAGTGGCATATTGATATCTTTGGTGTGGAAGAAACAGTCATCATCAAGAAGATTGGTGAGAAGAGGTCTAGAAGCCAGAGGAAAATGTCACCTGGGATGGTCACTCAGACAACATGGCTCGGACCCAGCAGACTGCCAAAGCCAACATCACCCTTAAAGATCTAAGTATTGAAACATAAACACTAAGTCTACTGGAAGAGACAACACATAGAAATCTTGAGGACACAGGGGTAGGCAGAGACTTCATGAATAAAATCCCTACTGCATGGGAAATATACAAAAAATCAACAATTGGGATCTCATTTTATTACAAAGATTTTGCACATCAAAGTAAATCACAAACAGAGCAAAAAGACAATGCACAGAGTGGGAAAAATTTTATCCAGTTGTCCCTGAGACAAAGGACCTATATCTAAAGCATATAAAAAATTGAAAAACAATCAGACCCCCAAATTCAAAGACCCAATTCAAAAATGCAAATCTGAGATGAACACACACTTCTCAGAGGAAGAAATACAAATGGCAATAAATACATGAAAAAAAATTCAACATCACTGGTCATTTGAGAGACACAAAGTAAGATGACACTGAGACTCCCTCTCACCCCAGAAAGAATGGCTGCCAGTAAGAAAAAAACCAGTAACAAATCCTGGAGGAGAAAGAAATCCTTCTCCGCTGTTGGTGAGAGTGTAGATTGGTGCCACCGCCATGAACATCAGTATGGAGATTCTTCAAAAAGCTAGGACTAGAGGTTCCATTCAATCTAGCTATTTCCCTTCCTGGTATCTTCCTGAAAGAATTAAAAGCATAATACCATAGTGATATATGTGCACCCATGTTTATCTCAGCACACTGTGTAGTAGCTAAATCTTGGAAACAACCCAAATGCCAAGGTGTAGTGGATAAAACAAATGTGATCTTTTCATGCAATGGAGTATTCCCCAGCCATAAAGAAGGGTAACTGGAGACTGTTATAGGTAAACTTCTGAACACACTCATAAACGAACTAAAGCAGACTTACATGTGTAAGCATCCCCTTGTGTTCTTGGTATGACACACTGGAAGAGTAAATAAGGTCCAAAATGTAAAATAGACATTGTGACATTGGCAGAAATTGTTCAAAAGGAAAAAGGAGCTAGGGTGGGGGAAAGGGGAAGGAAGGAAGGGAAAAGAAAACAAGGCTAGAGAATTATACTGCTGGTTTCTCTGAGTTCGTTGACAAAGGTTTACTTCACTTACCAGTGTGTTCTCAGGTTGCACCCATTTACCTATCGCTGTGGTATTATGCTTTTAATTTTTTTTGGCAAGATACCTAGAAGCGGAATAGCTGAGTGGAATGCGACCTCTCATCCTAGTTTTCTGAGGACTCTCCATACTGATTTCCACAGTGGCTGTCTCTTGGGTGTGAGAAAATGAAAGAATAAATACATTCAAAAATGCCCAACACATATTGTGAAGTGGCAAGAAATTGTTCCAAAGGAAAAAGGAACTAGGGTGGGTGAAAGAGGAAAGCAGAGCAGGGAAAAGAGAAAAACGGTGTCAGTTGTACTATCAGTGTCTCTTAGTTTATTTATTTTAAAGATGAAAGAATGAAAACATATTAACAGACACACAGACGTTTACAAAGTAACACAAGAAAACAATACAAGCACTACAGAATTTCAGAGAAGGCGAGAGCAAATTAACAATGGTTGTTGTATTACATGTGGATATCCTCAAAGTGGTTACTCGGTAACTATAGGCATGTAAGGTTGATTAAACACTTAAACATTAAGTGCTCGTTTCAATAGAGCAATAAAAGTCAGTAGTACAACTATGTCAGCTATCCTGTGTGTACATATATACGTATTTCCCCCCTTTTTTCTTCTCCCTTTTCCCTCATCCCAGTTGTTCTTTCCTTTTGAGCCATTTCCTTTCATTTCACAATATCTATTGTACCTCCTGGATTTTGATTTTATTACTCTTTCAGATTCTTACACTAGTGAGACGATACGTGTTTACACATGCGGGTCTGATTTATTTCACTTAGGAGTGTGGTCTCTACTGTGTCCATTTTCCTAGTAAGGCCTTGAATTTATCTTTCTCTATAGCTGAGTAATATTCCATTACATAAAAATACCAAAACTTTTTTATCCATTCTTCAGTTGATGGGCATTTGCATTGTTTCCACAACTTAGCTATTATAAATTGCGCTGCTGTAAGCATGGGCGCACATATACTGCTGTGATGTGATGTTTTCAGATCTTCTGGAAAAATACCCAGAAGGGAAATAGCGGGATTGAATGGGACCTCTAGTCCTAGTTCACTGAGGAATCTCCACACTGATTTCCACCGTGGTTTCACCAATTTACACTCCCACCAGTGGTGGAGAAGGGCTCCTTTTTCCCCACAGCCTCACCAGCATTTGTTATTGGTTGATTTCTTAATGATAACCATTCTTTCTGGGGTGAAATGGAATCTCAGTGTTATTTTAATTTGTATTTCACAAATGACTAATGATATTGAACATTTTCTCATGTATTTATTTGCCATTTGTATTTCTTCATCTGAGAAGTGTATTTTCTCTTAGTTCATTTAAAAGGAAGGTTTGTGCTAATATTGACCAGAGAAATTTTTATGCCCATATCTTGTACCTTAAGC
Source organism: Dinomys branickii (assembly GCA_004027595.1). Lineage (NCBI taxonomy): Eukaryota > Metazoa > Chordata > Mammalia > Rodentia > Dinomyidae > Dinomys > Dinomys branickii. The sequence goes on along the minus strand of PVLD010005992.1, from coordinate 2,666 downwards.
AACTACTTTAAAGATAACGACATGTTATGTGTGAACTATTGACATTTTCCTGTTATTGTTTTATGAAATTTTGTCATACCTTTTTCCATTAAATAAATAAGTAAATAAATAAAAGAATCTGTATTTGAGAACTCACAGGTCAATTACAGGTCCCCATATAGAAGTGGCTTCTGCTTGATACCCAGTAAGTCATTATTAAAACTATGAAGTATGACTTAAAATTACTGAGAGTACTCTGTGTATCTTGACATTTACCAATCTTATGGGCAATTCATCCTGCCGATTCCAGATCCTCTCAGAAAAGAGAAGATTCAATGTTGCCCCACTACAGCTTTAAAATCCTTTTCCACTCTAATACTTCTAGAAGCTTTACTTCTATCCCTTTGGCACAGGGGGTTTTCTGTTTTGAGAGGAGCCAAATAACTCTGACTTCCATGATCACATCATGTGGGTGTGGAGATCAGGGATTTAAAGTTTGCCTTAGAAATATGGAGGCCAATCAAGCATGATCTTAAATCCTCTAAGACAAATGTAAAAACTTGCCTCATATAGTACATGATGCCTCTCCCTTCCTTGCCTCTATCTTGTAGGCACGGGGCAAACCTTTGCCTTATCTCACAAGAGAAATAAAGTAAAACATTTCTTTGTTCTTCATTCCTTCTTCCATAAAGACATCTCAGCAATCCAGCCCCAGGTAAAGCAGACTAATACCGTCTCCTGTAAGAAGCAGGCAAATGTTCTGCACCTTACCTTGATCATGACATTCCTGTCATTCAGATGTGGCCCAGAGGAATGCAGAACTAAGAAAGAATTGTTCTAACTAGAAGCAGCCAATTAAATTTAAGCCAGAGAAACCTGTATGTAGGGGTTTCATCTCTGTCCAAAAACTAACCTCAAACTAGGTGTGGTGGTATAAGCTTGTAGTCCAAGCACTGGGGAAGCAGAGGCAGGAGGATTGCCAGGAGTTCAAGGCCAGGCTGGGCTACATAGTGAGTTCAAGTCTAGCCTGAATTAAAAAGCAAGAGCCTGATTCAGAATACAAAAACAAACAGCCAAACAGAACAACAGCAACAAAATAAACTAACCTCCAGACTATTCAAAACCTTGACCACTCACCTCAAAGAGAAATGCAGTAGCCTTACATGGTATCTTTACTGAGCACACACTGGTGCCATGTGAACCAAATATAAACCTAGATCCCTAAGGAATTGTTTACCTATTTCTGATCCCAAATGTTCTCTGGACATCTTCTATAATGTGTCTCTCCACACGAAGCCTGTACAATGAGAAAATCTGAGGAAAAGGCAAAAGCAAATGAGACAAGAAGAAAGAAAAGCAATTCAAAATTCCAGAAAAAGTAGTAATAAATATAGAAGAAAGTCACACACAACCCAAATATGAAATAAGAATGTTTTGGGATCAAGACGGTGCAGGGCATTTATACTATGAAAACGCATTTCACTCCCCATGTAGTAGTCACAAAAATAAAAGAAAACCAAAAGACGTAGTCAGGCTCAAATACCAGGTAAACATCCAAAATCCAAAGAGAACAGAAATTCAAAACAATTGGAAAGGACTGAGGTGGAAGAGCTGGATGTTTGGTTTTAGAGGGTGAAAGGGACTCAAAATATCATATGTGAGACAGGAGACTGGAGCCAGGCACCCAGGTCAGAGACCTGTATAGTGGTAGGACAGCCTCAACCGCTGTGAAGTGACAATAAAAATCGAATATTCCTAATTGCTGCCTGCAATGATGATTTCTAGTGGGCTATAGGTGTAAGGAGGCCAGTATCGAGATCATAGTCTTATAACCAGGAAGTGAGACGAGATATTCAGTGATTGTAACTAGATCTGCCCTGTCCTTAATATCACTGCTGATCCACTACTCTTGTAGCTGACTTAGGGACCCAGAATTCTAAGTAGAAACAGTTCAAAAACTGATAGACAAGTAAGGGTAAGGGGGGGAAGGGAATAAACAACTTCTCACTTAAAATAAACCTATGAAACAAAATTCCAAAACACAAACTGAGTGGTCCTAAAGATAGCTAGTAAAGGCCTGGGGATGTAGCTCAGTGACAAAGGGCTTGCGAGCCCCTTAAGTTTGGTTCCTAGCACTGAAAAAAAGCTAATAAAATGGACAATTAGAACAGAATTTCAATCCAGATAAATTACTTATCATAAAACTTTAATCATAAGTATCTTGAAGATGTTAAAATATAAATTAGGATATATTTTCCTTTAAAATATTGTAGAACAAAATAGGTAGAACAGGTGGGTATTGAAAAGAACCAGTTCAAAATCTGGAAGTCATCTGAAAACATGACATCACAGCAACATGTGTGCACCCATGTTCATAGCAGTGCAATTTGTAATAGCTAAATTGTGGAAGCAGCCCAAATGTCCGTCCACTGAGGATTGGATAAAAAAATTGTGATACTTTTATATAATGGAGTATTACTCAGCTATAAAGAAAAACTCGAGGCTTTTATAGGTAAATGGTCACAACTAGAGACCATACTCATAAGTGAAATAAACAAGACCTCCATGTGTAAGCAACATATTGTCTCACTGGTGTAAGAACCTGAAAGAGTGAATAAAAATTAGGAGTTATGACAGATATTGTGAAATGAAAGGAAACTTCTCAAAAGTAAAGAGCAACTGGGGTG
>PVLD010005991.1:0-105358 GCA_004027595.1 Dinomys branickii | reverse complement strand
TTTTGTTTTTTTTTTTTTTTTTTTTTTCTTTTTTTTCTGTTGCTGAGAGGATAAACTGTCTGACTAAATTTGCATGTCTGTATATGGGTCCATACATATACAATTCGAAGATATCAATGGATAAAGCAACAACTACTGTTGAGACCATATCACCTTGTCTATAGATTAGTTGTGATTGTACTATTTTCTATGATGATGGGTGTCTGTTTGTCAATATGTTTTTGTACTTTTATGTTTCTAAAATAAAAAAAAAAAAAAAAAAAAAAAAAAAGAATCATGCTGCCATTGACAGGAAACTGCAAGCGGGTCATGTTGTCCCTGGACAAACAGGACGGGATGTCATAAAGAAGAGATAAGACAGAACTTGAGACCTCTGCAGTGCCAGAACACCTGATAACATCTGTACATCTGTGCGGGGTGTTCTGAGGACCTTGATCACGATGTGTGCTCAGAGAGATCCTGAGACGCCACTGCATCTCCACTCAGGATTGCCTTCTCCGGCCCTATAGAAAGCCCTGCTTCTCTTTGTTCAGGGATGATGGTCTTCTCACCTTCAATCTGCCCGCACACTGGTACAATAAACTTGGTGCCACATTGTCTTACCCAAGCCTGCTCAGGTAGTCTCTGACTTGTGCCCCTCATTGCAAGGGCTTTCACCCTAGACTACATCTTCAGCTCAGTTTTAGTTTCTATTTTGAGACAAGGTCTCACTAAGTTGCTAAATTGCCCAGGTTGGGCTCAGACTTGTGATCTTCCTGTCTCAGGCTTCCAGAGTGCTGGAATTCCAGGCATGTGCTATCACACTCAGATTTGGTATTAATTCATTTTAAAAACGATTCACCACTGCCTCTACCCAAGTAGTAAATCCATAAATTATAGGTAATGTCTTGGGCCACCAGGGGCATCTCTGTTTAGTATAACAGGAAACAGGTTTCTAGAATTAAGGTGCCAGAGTTAAGAATGGACCTGAAGCTGGGCAGAGGTTGAATGTTCCAGCCCAGGCTCAGCAACTTAGTGAGAACTTCTCTCAAAATGAAAAACTGAAGAAAGCCAGGGTGTGCTTTGGTGCTAAGGGCCTGGGTTCAGTCCCCAGTGCTGGTGAGAGGGTGGGGTGCTCTAAGAGAAGCCTTTCCTGGTACTCAGGGTACATAGGGAGCCACAGCAGATTGCCTCAAAGGCTAGGTTGTCTGTGGATACACAAGGACAGGACCTGGCTGTGTAGCTCAGGCACACAGCAGGGTCCACTTATGTAAGCGGGACTTAGCACAGACAACCACCCATTTGCCATAGTTATATCAGTACACGGGAATGTAATGCTGATAATGGCCAATACACAGGCTAATAATAAAGACCCTGCTGTCGTTGCTGAGGTCTGCTCTACATGCTTTCCCTTCTCTGGGGACCTCGCCTGAGGAAATGCCCCTTCAGCCCCTTGTCCCTGACAAGTGGCATAGTTGGCAGCATGAGGGTGTGTTTTCCCTCGGCATCTGTGTAAACAGCACCTGATGGTGAGGGAGAGCCCAAGGGGTTTGCTGACAGTGCATCCCCCAGCCTCACCCTGATTACCTGTACTTACCTTTGTGGTGCCTTGGAAGGGTCCTGAGGACTGGAAAGTGGCCCTTCTGACATGTTAAGGGCCCTCGGTGTGATTGGTATGCAAATCCCTCCCCCCCACTGTGAGCCGCCCAGGCAGGTTGGTTGGCTGTTCTTTACTCTGCTATGTGAGGCAAGAGGCAGATAGTACAGCTGCAAGGGATCGAGGACAACCTGGGGCGATGCCTGGCTGCCGCAGAAGCCCTGTTGTGAGGCACAGGAAGTACCGCCTCCTCCCGAAGTGTCTCCAGAAGTGCAAGTCCTAATTCTGGGAGCACCTGTGGAAAGTCCCCTGGTATTGCACAGAAGGCCTGCTATTCCCCAGAAGGTGGAGGCACAGGAGGCCCATCCCGTTTGCTGCAGTGCCTTGGTTCCACAAAAAACCGGGACATGTAGGACTCCATACGATGTAAGCTGTGACACAGTGATGGCACCTGGATCAACTCCTACTGAGTCAAAGGCTGCAGTAAAAGCATGACCATAGGGCACCCATTTGGCCTGCTGGAGGAGGATGATGCCCAGACAGCTTGGCACGATACCACAAGCACTTCACCCTCTGCAACAATGGCAGGTGGATTATATTGGACCACTGCCTCTCTCACAGGGACATAGACATGTTTTGACCACTGTGGCTACAGCCACAGGTGTCAGCTTTTCCTACCTAGTTCCCTTTGCTGAATAAGCCCATACCATTAAGACATTACAATGGTTGACTGCTGCGCATGGGATGCCATTAGGAACAGCATCTAACAGGGGAACTTATTTTACAGGGCCCCAGTTACAACAATGCGCCGGAGATAATGATGTCCCATGGCATTTCCGTGTGCCCTACCAGCTGCAGGCTGCTGGTATGATTGAGAGGTACAACGGGCTTCTGAAAAAACAAACAGGCCTACTTGGCTCCAAAGTTTGCTGGGTGGGTGTGAGTCTTACCCAGGTGGTTCAATTGCTCAGTGACCAGCCCAGACGTATGGTGACAGCCCATTGGGTCACCTCCTGGAAGCACAGTTGGTCTCTCTGATATTCAACCCACAGATCAGGACCCTAAAGTGATGAGAGGGGCCTTAATCCTTCCAGCATTGGAACCTATGCAGTCAGATTATCAGTGGACTTGGGACTGGCCTGCAGAACTCTTGGTGGAGCACTGGGTGTTCCTCTTGGATCCCTGGAGAGAAGGACTAAGACATGCAATAGAAGAAGCCCCTAAGGGCCTCAGTGACTCCCCACCTGCTACTGGAGCCACCCTGGGAAAGGAAGTAATGTCATGGTGCTTGACCGTCCTCTGGGAGTGGAGAACCTGGCCCTGACTCTTTTGTCCCTGGTAGCAACAGGAACCCAGGTTTGGTGCTCCAAGCCAAGGAGTAAGATGATTCCAGCGACAACCCTATCACAGGACGAACATGTGGTTCACATCCTCCTGGAAGTGTGGCATCTCCCTATAATGGTTTCTCTTTCTGCCCTGTCTTCTGGAATGCTGCTAACAGCATTGTCTTCTGGGCACACGTGTTTGCCTGTTTACACTAACAATCACATTGTTGCATGTGAGGGCTTCCCATTTGGAAGACTGTGCCAGCATCCCTGCTCAGCTGGACTGACTGGCAGCAGCAAAACTGGACCAGCTCTGCCTGGGATCAATGATGCCAAGCTGTTGAGGCACTGATCTGGAAGAGCATGACCACCCCACAAGGACTGAGACCTGTTATATACAGTGGACAGGGGTGGATGACAGGGCCCCAAGTAATGTCACTGGATGCAGGCCTGCTTTGTATTCAACAGATGAATATGTTGATGAGGAACCGGCTGTGGGATGGATACCACTTGATCTGTATCACAGATGTTACTGATAAATGATATAAACAAGTGGTAGGACAGGCACAAGCCCATCGATATGGTGCCCACCAATTGGCCCACTGCAGAAGGTCTGTGATCTGTGGCACCGTGGGCTGGCTGTACCTACCTGCACACTGCACAGGACACTATAGCTGGGGATTCCCACATATTAAGGGCTATATCAGACCCATCATCACAGACACACCCCACAGCAGGGACACTGTGTGTCACAGGTGGCACTGTACTCCACAGGTGGCCTGGTGTTTTATCTGATGGTCTTGATGATAACAGGGACAGGGACCTTAGACCTAGCCTTCCAGGTTGAAGCCCTTGCTCAACATATGGCCCGTCCCCAAATGTCATGAGCCAGGCTTTGATGTTGCCCATGGATGGAACTTCCCAAACGAGAAAGGTGGTTTTGCAAAACTGCATGGCCCTTGATTTGCTAACCGCAGTGCAAGGAGTTACTCATGCTCTCTTGCATGTGGAATATTGCATTTATAGCCCTGACCACCAGACACAGATAATAAGATGCCTTGCAGGAAATATATGTGGAGGTGTCTGCCATCCAGGCCTTGCAGCAGGACCTGCTCACCCAGTGGTGGGAATCCTAGGCATCCACCTGGTGCTGAGTGGCCATAAGCTGTGCTGTGGTGGCAGTGGGGTTGGTGGTGTTACGCTGTTCCCTATACTGTTGTTGTGGGCTCTGTGTGAGGGGTCAGTTCTAAGGACTGCTCACAAGTGATGTTCCCCAAATCCTTGAGAAGTTGGGATGTGGGGAGCCACAGCGGATTGCTCCAAAGACCAGGATGTCTGTGGATACACAAGGACATAATGTGGCTGTCTAGCACAGGCACGTATCAGTGCCCACTAATATAAGCAGGATTTAGTATAGACAATCGCGCATGCGCCACGGTTGTGCCAGTACACAGGAAAGTAATGCTGGTAACGGCCACTACATACCCGCTGAAAACTAAAGGTGCTGCTGCTGCTGCTGCTGCTGCTGCTGTCGGCTCCTTGTGCTTTCTCTTCCCTGGGGACTTTCAGCCCCTGCCTCACAGGGACTCGCCCCTCCTAGCCCGAAGCCCCAACCCTGCCTGAGGGAGTGAAATCCTCTACCTGCCTCGCCAGGTCGCTCCGCAGTGCGCGGCTGTAATGGCCCATCTTGGTTCACACTTCCTCCACAGAAGTGCCCTTCCTAATTTTGGGGAGACCTGCCCCTCAAAGAAAGACGGGGACGCAGCTATTGTCCCTCTTCAGAAGTCTTTGAAATCAACCTGTCCACCTGACAGCCTGACGTCTGCAGCACAGACAGGTCAGGCAGAGTCCTCAGGGAGCACATAGTTGGGGGAGAGGGAGCTGGGGTTGCGGGACCACACAGCCACCCCAGTCTTGGTATTTGCACCCAGGAGCGGCCCACCCCTTCTCACTGAGGCATGAAGCCTGTTACTACATCTGCTGTGCCTGTCCACCAACTGCTGCCCTTCTTCAGCTAAGAATCCCAAACTCCCAGCTCCCACAGCCGGCTGGGTGCTGTCCAATGACAGCACGCCCTGTGTCCTGTGTGTCCTGTGTCCTGTGCCTTCAGGCACTAGGGGCCACCTGACCAAGACTGCCAGGTTGGCTTCTCCGGCCGGCTCAGTGATTCTGACCCCAGCTCAGGGGCTCACAAGCCCGGCCCCCTTAACGCATCTCTGAGGACCGCAGGGGGCCCTTTGGGCCTGCTGCTGCCTGGACCCCGCCCCCTTGAAGCCCAGGCTGCCTCTGGAAAAGCAGAGCTGGGTCCTGGGGCCTGGACAGTGGTGACCTGAGGGCAGCTGCACAGTACAGGGTCTGGGTTGCGGGAAGCTGCTGGGGACTCAGGCCAGCCCTGGGAAGGGACACAGCCTCCACAGCTCCTCGGAGAGGACTCCTTAGGACAAACTGGTGTGGATGCAGCCAGCCACAGCTCATGCGGGGACTGTCAGTGGGGAGCGGCCAGCCTCCCTGGAAGCCCTATTGCCCAGGCTTGCTGTGTCTCAGCCCAGGCCAGAGCAGTGCCAGCAGGAGCAGCCAGCAGCAGCACCCGCCCTCCCTCTGGGTGGCTCCAGCATCCCATCCCGCCCCATCACCAGGCCTCAGGGGCACAGAGCACAGGGCTGCAGAGCTGCCTGGCCCAGAGCCAAGTCCTAGCCAGTTTGGTCCTGACCAGGGAATGCAATCCAGCCCTGGGGCCACTGAGTCTGTCATAGACCCACTTTGGAAAGCCAGGAAGGCTCTGCAGGGTGTAAGAGAGTCCTGCCTGGCAGGCTGTGAGCTGGGCACACCTGTAGTCACAGTTACTTGGGAGGCTGAGGTAGGAGGATTGAAAGTTTGGGATTGGCCTGACCAGTTGAAGGAGACTTTGTTTCATGAAATTTTCTCAGAGGAGAGAGGTTGGGGGCATAGCTCTGTGGAAGAATGGACCTGGACCCACCCCTGGTGCAGGATGTGGTAAAAAATTAAACTGAGAGGAATAAAGCCAGAATTTGAAAGGGATTTGTACTTCATCAGAAAATGAGGGCGAGGCTGAGCAGATATTTCAGACGCCTCAGCTCCCCTCTACTTTCACTTCTGTGTCAAAATTAACAAGAGCACCCTGAGACTGGCGACGGGCAGAAGGTGCACAGACGGACAGGAGGGCAGAAGGCTGCTGGTGCTGGGGAGCAGGTGAGCACCAAGCTGGAGAACCTGCGAGGGCGCCGACCCCGAGCTGTGCGAGGGAACAGACACTTCTGTTGCAAGGCCTGGTCCGTGAGTGGCGTACAGACTGGAAACACCCGTCAGCCGGACTGGAAACACCCGTCAGCCTCCTCGTCCTGCAGCCCTAAAGGGCTTTCTGTGATTTTATGTCTCATATCCCACACCACTGACAAGTTCCAGGCACCACTGTCCCATAGGGTGGACGTTAGCCATATGTGGCTATTTAAATTAGCTACATTTAAATAAAACTAGGTTTAAAGAAGATTTAGTGTTACATTGGAAGTGCTTGGTCCTCACCCGGGGCTGTCATATTGAACAGAGCATTCAAGAGGTGATCGAAAGATGTGATGAATGTCTAAATTAAAAGTAAATGTTGCAGGAAAAGACGCATCTCCAAGAGTGATGGGTGTGCTCCAAGCGAGGGGGGTATTTTGAGGGGCATTGTTGGCAATGTGTCTTTTACTGCAATAAATTTTTATTTAAACGTGCAGTGTATGTTTTGATCCTCCCTCACCGGCTAAATAGTTTATAGTAAATTCGGTCAACGTTACAGCGTGTCCTCGCACACCCTGTTCACCGGATCGGGTGCCTTGCCATTTCTGGCTCTTCCCCACAGTTAACGCGCGTGAAAGGAAAACGTTCAGAGTCGATGCAGGGCATCAAGGCTGCTGGGACAGCACTCATGAAAGAAGACTTTGAACTGTTTCAGAAACTGGCAAGAAGGCTGGAAAAGGGTTTTGAAGTACGGGGGCGTATTTCGCTGAGTGTTAATGGTGATGTCTTTTACTATAACAAAAAACTCCAGAGCACGAGCCTTCACTGTAGTTTTTTGATCATGCCTTGTACTGCAAACTTCCATCGTCATCTAGAAAGTTCCCCTAGATGGCGCTGTTGTCCAGTGGCATATTTGAATATTCCTCCAAGTGACGGAGCAGGCTCCAGGTTTTCAAGCCTGAGGCCCAGAGCAGAGTGCTGGGAGACAGCCCAGGAAGGCCTCAAGCTCCTAGAAAATGAAGCGCTGGCCTTCCAGGCTGAGTTCCATCAGGAATTCTGCAGGATGTTGGCTGCTGGCCCCAGAGGCTCCCCTCCAGTCACCTCACCCTCACTGAACCCAGCTTCACTGCCTTCCAATGGGTGCTCAGAGCCCCCAGGAGGAGACTCGAAGTCCTTTCTGACTGGGCAAGAGTTCAGGTGGAAATCAACCAAATGCCCTTATTACATTAAAAAGGAAAGGGCCAGGGGTGTAGTGCAGGGGCACAGCCCTTGCCTAGCACGTGTGAGGTCCTGGGTTCCAGCACCTGCCTGGACAAAGCAAGTAAAAAGGGAAGAAGGGGAGGGGAACAGGCATCTGCGTTGTGCAGGAAGAGCTGGCTCCGTGCTCAAGTCTGAGGTCACCGTGGCCAGCCTTGCTGCAGGCTCACGGGCCCTGATCCTTCTTCAGCCTGTGGTGCACACAGCTTCGCAGCACGCTTGTTTCTGTCATCCTCAGTGGCTGAGCACTGTCAGAACCTGCAGGCTCAGTCAAGCGCCACCTGGTCCCTATACAGAGGATTCAGCCCTGACACTTAGTAAGTAATGCCTCTCATGAAGGAGGAGAGAGCCACTGAGTAAAAACTATATGCGTAAGAATAGCCAGGTCATTCATTCCAGATTCAAAGGTGCTGTGTTCACCATGAGCAGTCTGTGTGATACTGATGCACCACCGTGAACGAATCCTTTTTCTTTATAAATTAACTTTAGGGAAGATCTCAGGGAGCAGAGTGACCTGGATCGTCCCGGAATGGACTTGTGACACAGGTGAAATGTGTCTTTAGACACAGCAACGCTAGAGTAGGACAATTTGCCATTCAGTTTGGCTATGAAGTATGGCTAGAGATAGAGAAAAGGATTTTCCCAGGTAGTTTTAATGATGGTCACCTGTTTTTGCTGTTGTTTTATTAATCTTTTTTGGTAGTTTTTTTGGTAAACCCGGGCTCTACGTCCCCAGCCTATTTTGTGTTTTCAGGTAGAACTGACAAGAGCCAGCGGAAGGAGGAAGTTAAGAGGCAGCACAAAGGTTCAGTGATGAAGTCCTCAAGAGGCCAAATCCAGAGGTCGGGCAGAGGACAAGCCGGCCAGGTGTGGGGACGCTGCAGATGGGGGACACCGAGGGCGCTTCTGTTTCCTGACTTTCCTTAGCTTTGTGAAGAGGTGAAGGCATTGGCTAGCGAAAACAGGGGCAGGGATGTGCAGGGTCAGACAGCTGCGGGTCAGGGAAGGTGGAAGGGCGGCCAGGAGACACACACAACAGCGACGGAGGGACGGAGGGACAGACGGACGGAGGGACAGAGGGATGGAGGGACAGAGGGACGGAGGCCTCCTCTCCCCTTTTTCAAACATGCACCTGCTGGTGATACGGACGCAAATGAGTACCAATCACAGAACAGACTGAAGCCAGCAATAGTTTTAAAATCATATTTTATATAAAATAGACATTTACATAAATTTTACTTGGGAAAGACTCAGGCGAAGTACACATAATCAGACTTCATGGGAGGACACACACTTCCCGCTGGAACAGCAAAGTAATGAGAGTGCACAGTCACATACAGTAGGTTCCAACAGCAGCCAAGGGCGCTGTGAGCAGGGCGACAGACAGTTCACTTCCCTCCCTCCTGCCCACGAGAGGGCTGGCCCCAGAGGAGTCCTCGCAAACCCAGTCATTTCCACATTACCAAAGCAAGAGGCGGCTTCTACAAATCTTTTCAGTCCTTACAGGAAGGGCTCTCTTTTCCCCCACTAACGCAGCAAAATCGCTAAGAATTTCCAAATGCACAGACTACAGAATAAAAGCAATTATCTCTATCAAGAGAAAGCACTTTGGCAGTTCAGCAGCCACAAGGTTGTCTGCGGGTTCTGCCGCAAGGAGCTTCCGCCTCTCGAGCATCACTTGAACAAACAGCAGCTCCTCCCCGGTCTGCTCCTGGGTGCCGAGCCCTGTCCACCTGGAGGTCAAGCCCCTCTGCAAAGGCTCACAGGGCTGAGTGGGACCCTGAAGCCACGCAGGGCTCTGAAGGGCTGGACTGAGACACTGGCAGCTCTCTGGGGCGGAGCTCATGTCTTGATTCTTGGACTAGGTCCCATCCTGGGTATCAACAAGACAAACAACCCCCAGGGACAGTACATGTGCTGAAATCTACCACACAACACAAGTAGACATCGGGTGCACACGAACAACAGGAAGAAAGTCCTGGATCTCTGCAGGCTGATACCTCTTTCCTAATGGGAATTACTAGTGATCACAACTCACAAACTGACAATGACCATGTACTGTGATGGGTGCTGATTCTATGAGTTACAGCCCTAGAGGTTTTAATCCAAAAGATCCTTGGTTAAAAAAGGAACATCTTGATATAAACTGGTTGGTGCTATAAGTATCTTATGACTTTAATTATTTTACTTCTTTAGAACAAAGCTTATGAAAACAAAAATAGTGAAGGAAATGCTGTCTTGGGAACTATTCAGTGTATTTTTATTTTGTATCTAAGGCATTAAGACTATAAAAATTTGTATTATTACCCTATGCTGTTGCTTGGCGCACTACACTTTCACTTGCAGCCTAGATGCAAGATTTGGCAGGACACTCTTCTTAGGTGTTAGAAGCTGCCATTTCGGTAGCCACCCTTTGCTGTATGTGGGAGCTACCCACTTACCACCAAACCACAGCGAACGCAGTTTGTAAACAGGCTGGGGTGGGCACCACCTCTAGGTACTTGCTCTGAATGCCATTACTAATTCCCTCCAGACCTCCAAGGGGCGAGGCTGCCATAAATGAAGGCAAATGTTTCTGTTTGTGTATTTCTGTCTTCCCAAACTGATTCTAGTAAGTACAGTTACGAAATAACTGACAGGCTGGAGGTGTAGCTCACAGCAGAGCATGTGCTCACCCTGCTTAGAAGGTGCAAGTTTCCATCCCAGAACTACAAGAAAAAGAAAAAGGAAGGATGCAAGGAAGGACGGAAAGGAAGGAAAGAAAAGAAATGCTTAACCAAAGCTCACATGTATGTGTCAGACAGAAAGACACCGGCGTAGCTATGAACTCTACCCCATGGACAAATTCTCTAACTCATAAAAATGTCAGTTTTAAGTCCTGGGCACTCTGTCTAGTGTGTGAATGGTAGGGCAATTCCTCTCCATGAGTGAACTAAGAATTAAATGTAAGGCCAGTTTAGAGTCAGTCTGGACACAGCAGGAGCAAAATGAGCCCCAGCCACTGGTGTGTCAATCACAGAATGATAGCCTTACACCAACCATCCTGCTAGAGGTCACTTTTTCCAAGTCTTTGACTTTTTGCGTCAAAGAGTCTCCTAGTTAAAAGAACAAACTTCAAAAGATTGTGACCAACCTCTCCGTAATAGTTGTAAACTGCCATGAAAGCTGCCAGCCCTGCAATGGAACTGTCATGGGGACCACCAGGAAGCTGGGATTTTGAAGGTCTCCATGGTTGTTTCCTAAGCTGAGCCACTGCGTGTGACAGAGCAGACCTCCTTATCAGCCTCATGCAGCTCTGCATCCAGCACAACCTGGAATATCTAACAGAGATGCTAGCAAACAACAGCTTTGCTGTTAATTCTCCCTCAAATTAGCGCTCCTGCAGGTCAGCCTGGAGAGGATGGCTTGGATGTTCTCTTTGGTCCCGCTGAAAGCAATTGCCCAAGTACTGGGAGATTCTGCACCAAACTTGCTACCGTCTGTGACACATTTCAAAAGCTTATGCTAAGGATTCTGAAGTGCTTCAGGGAGTTGGAATTAAAGTGCTCATCATCCTCCTTGCTTTGTGATAGGCTGCGTGGTAAACAACCTGCCAAGATTGGTACACCACCTCCATATTCCCTCATGTAAAATTTTATTTCCCTCAAAAGGACCCGTATCTTTGGTTTAATTTATCTGTTACAGCACTGAATCAAGTTTGATGAGTGTCATTAATAAACTGAAAATATGAGTCATTTGAAATTTTTGAATAAAAAATTGATAAAATACACCGCTAAACCCATTTTCATGTGTCGAAGGACATACACTGCCATGTGTGGTCACTGCGAGATGAGAATGGGGCCTACACAGGACTGAAGGTGAGTGCAGACAGGCTAGGAAGAGCGGGAGGCAATCTGTGCAGGAACTTGACCTGCAGCAGAGGGAAACACCGCCACTCACAGTAACGTCACAAAGGACACCAAGCGTCAAGCATTCAGCCAGGACCCAGGGACTCCTCCATCCACCTTCCTTCCTACCCACAGCTTCTTACAAAATCCCAAGATGTAACATAAAGTGAAACGGTGAGGCCCTTATTTCAGCATTAGTAAGAATTCAGGCAGAGCATGGCACCCAGGGAGGGAGGCGCCTGACGGCAGGATACTGGCGGCCGCAGATGGCACAGATGGCCCACTGCAGGCAGCCCTGCTCCCGCGCCTCAGACGCAGGCGGCTGCCAGGGCACAGCGGGCACATCCACGACCAGCCAGGGAGCTCTGGTTTTATTTTCATAAGGATGAACTGCACTGATTATGTCACATTACAAGGACCAAATAAAAAAGCACAAGGTACACTTAATGCTTTTGAAAAATAGAAGGGGATTTATTTTGTTATAGGCACCATTACAACTGAGAAAACTACTTCACTGGGTTCATTTCAGTGAGGGATAAATATATCTGACCCAACCAACAATGGTCCTTTTGAAACAGTGCTTGCTTTTAACGCTCAAGGAGATGCTGGTGTGTGCCGGCAGATGAGACAGAATGGGGGGCAGAGGAGAGACAGACAGCAGGGGCGGGGAGACAGACAGAAAGCGTGTCAGAGGATGAATCAGGAACTTCAAGACAGCCTGAAAAAGGTCTCCTGCAGGTCACGTGACTCTTCCCCCTTAGACATGTTTAGGCCATGATCCTGTCCTAATTCCCCACCAAACACACACCCCGCACTTCGGCGGCCCTACAAGTGATGTGTAATTACTTCACAGTTGGGGGTTCCATGTAATCTTTTCCATTCATTTCCAAAGCAGGAGTTTTGGTTACAAACTCTTATGCAAAGCTGTGACAACGGTCATAGATAATGTTTGAGGCAAGGGGTTTTAAATTTGGGGGGGTTACTTGACAATAAATACTATCTTCCTTTTTTTTTTGTTTTGGGCCACAGAATCAGAGAGAGAAGAAAATACACTTTGGGAAAAACGTATAGTCTGTAACACTGGGCGCCTTAGAAGGCCACTGTGGTGATACAGGTACGCTTTTGGAGAGCTAATGCAGGGAAACAGAAGCAGATACACGCTGCCTCAAATTCTGCCATCGTTTGTATTTAAAACATTCCCCCCACCATTCTTTCCCAAGGACGTTTTCTTCCCTTTCACAAGAATAACACGGAGGACAACACTCCTGACCCTGGTGAAGGGAGAGGGCTTTCCCTGCGCTGGCCAGCAGGGGGAGCCCGTGCGCCCTCAGGCCCCGCACCTGTGACACAGCGCCCTCCTCCGGCGGTTGTTTTTAAGGCCCAGGACCAAGTTAGAACCAGGTGTTCTAATTTCTTTGCTTCCAAAACACATTGCCATCTAAACACCCAAGGCTGATCCTGAATTCTGTTCACTTTAGTGGTGAATCATCAATTCATCTTTTTCAGGGACTGTTAAAGCTGAACCGTTTTATAACTTAGTCTTGTATTTTATATGCTTAGTTTTGGAAGCTGCTATTAAAACCATTATGTACAGAGAAAAAAAGAAGTATGTATATATTAAATATTTTATAAGTTATGAAATAAATAACCTAAAAATAGATGTCAAATTGTGAGTTTAACTTTGCCTTCCTTATCCTTTAAATACAAATGTATATATTTAAAATTATGAATTTAGACTTCTTCCTTAGATTTTTATAATATTCTCCAAGAAATCTCCAAAATTATAAATGCAGGACAAATGTCAGGTCTCAGTCACTTATTCTTTAAGAACACAATTCTCGCTAAGCCCAGGAAGACAAATAAATAGAGTTCTTTCCCGCTAGTTACAGTCTACGAAGATTTTGTTATATATTGTAGATTCCTCCGTGTTTAAATATATTTTCAAAAAAATAAGAAATTCATGATGCCTAAACATTAATATAATAAAGTAGGGCATTTCTTAGTTAATATCTGTAATATTTTCTATGTAGAATATACTATTTTTCTCCACCAAAGTAACAATATATTTGAAGGTGGGAATGTTTCTGATTTTAAATGCACTTTTGAAATCTTAGAGTAGAACCACTACTCTAGTAATATTAGTAACAAAACTTATGATTTAAAACATTCGGGGCATCAAGCTCCTTGCTCTTCCTGCAGGGATGAAGACATCCACATACAGCTCCGGCGGCTTCCCTTTTACTGTACGAGGCACTGGAAAAACTTGTACCAGCGCAGAATTTAATTTACTCCTCAGAAGGTCTCTAGGAGCATTCTTAGGGAGCCATTAGATAAAGCTCACTCAACAATAGCCCTTTTCTCGTATGTTTGGTGTGGCTCTACAAAAGCTACTTGATACTTATTTCCAGTTCAGGAGAACTAGTTGGGCCTGCGCTTGGTGCACTTTCCCCAATGGCTCACCTAGGGGATTTATCCTCTTTGAAATAGCTCATCCCACGGAGAACAGATGCATTTCAATACTTTTATATAGCTGGGACATAAGAGTTTAATGGAGAAATGGCATTAGGTCTCCAGGAGGCAAAAGCATAGAAATGTCATCGAGGGAAATGGGGAGTCAGACAGAACGAAAATCTATAAAATGTGCAGTGGTTGTCTTCTGCTCCTCAGAACGTCCGCCTGGTTGTTTTTCTTCTTCCACAGCAATGCCAGTCCTTCGGCAAGGCCAGACATCCCAAGACGTGCACCCCGAACTTGTGAGAGGAAGCTTCCCAGGCTGTGCTCTGTGGATGCGGCAGCCAGGCCTGTGCCACTCCGTCTCTTTTGGAGCCACCAGCATTGTCCTACGGGACTGGGCCCGACGGTGCTATGTCTGATCCTTTTCTCGAACTTCCTGTAGTCGCTTTTCTAGGCGATCCAATTTAGCAAGGTTTTCCTTCAGCAGCTTGCTGTCTGGAACCAGCTGCAAGGCTCTCTTGTAATAAGCCCTCGCGGACACGTAATTTCCCTGTGGGGAAGGCGGGGGAACAATTACACTGGGATCCATTGATTCATGGCAACTCTGAGAGGCGGGGGCTGAGGAACTGGCCCCGTGCTGCCCACCAGTGACGTGTGCACCAGGACGCCTGGTCTACGTGTGCAGTCCCACCCTGGTCTCCCGGTGCTTCGGACAGCTCTCCTGCCTTACCAGACAGGAATGCGAAGGGTGACACAAGTGAGCCAGTGAAGGAAGAGGCTTTCAGGAGATCAGCTTTCCTCGTGCTCTCGCGGGCTGGCAGGGTCCTCTCCCACCAAATGGAGCCATGTCTGGGATTACTCTCTAAAGTCCTGCACCCACCACACAGGAGCCAGATGCCTACTCTCTGTGTTTCTACTAGGTTACATCAGATCAGTTCATGGACTACTAAACCACAGATGTGGCAGTTTTGTGTTGTTCAACCTACATGATGTCTGTGATAACAAAAAAGGATAAACAAATTTTAATTCATGTTAGTTACATTTAAAAATAATATACTCAATAATCCTTCAGTGTTCAGGGACCTTTTCCAGTGAGTACTTCTCGATTTAAAGCGCTAGATTCAACCATACAATAAATATATCATTTCTCTATCTCCAGACTTTTGGGAGACTCCTGAACATATCTGTCAGACCTTTCCCAATTTACACCTTTAATTTCCACTTCCGATGCTTTAACGGAAGGCATACTTCATCTGAAAACACAGAGTGCATTATTTGAAAATATAACTATTTCATGCATATCTTAAAATATTTAAACTTATAATCACATTCTTTCAAGCAAGTTTGTCTTCTGCTTCCCAGCTACACACTGCTTGGACCCCAGTGTCAGGAAGACCTGAGCCTGGGCTATGAGCCTGACCACTGTCCCCAGCCCATCCTCTGCTGCAGCACAGCTGCCACACTGGGTCAGCACCTCCCGCCCGCTCCCTGCAGGCTTCATGACTCAGCTGTGCTTGGCTGAGTTTCCGCAGTGACTGGTGTCCTTGCACGTGGTCCCCAAAGGGCTCTGTTCACCGCACAGCTCTTCTTATCAGTGCAGAGGCTGACAGAAGCTTGGTAACAAGGGAACTAGGTCAGAAGAATCCTTTAAAAACAGCCAACCGTGGAACTCTCCTGTTCAAACTCCTTTAAGGACCCCAACTTATTTGGCATAAAGACCAAAGTCCCTTCAAATCCCCCTGCACAATTTGCCCTCTGCCCACCCTCCTCTCTGCTCTAGCCAGGCTGCCTCCTTGCCACCCTTCACATATGGCAACATCCAGACCTCAGGACCTTGGCACATGCTCTGTCCCTATTGGCCACATGGCTTACTGCCTTCAAGACTCTGCTCAAAAGTCCCTTCTGGCTGAGACCTCGCCTAACCACCCTAATTTAGAATTTCAGCCCCCCACCCAGCACTCCCAATCTGCTTTCCTTTCCTCTCCCTAGCCATTATCACCAGCTGATAGATTCCTGTGTATGAATGTGCACAGGAGTGGATGAATCCACTGCCTGTCACCTCCTACTAGAACGTTACCTCCGAGGGACAGGAGTTTTGATTTGTTTGTTCGCTGACGCTGTGTTCCCAGGGCCTAGAAGAGCACCTGGCACACAGCCCCAGAGGACTGTGGGATGAATGAACGAGTGAATGAATGCAGCCTGGTGAATCTTTAGACTTTATTAGTTATCCTGCGAAAGTCATCTTCCAACCTTCTCGGCAGAAAGATTCAAAGTTAGCTTTTTTTTATTCAGGGGAGAAGAGCAAACTGGAACACACTTTCAGTAAGAAGTTCGGGAATGAAACGTGCCTCGGACATAGCCCAGAGGAAAGCACTAAAGTACCTTCAGTGCTGACTGTGGGCCAAGGTGTGAGGGGATCAGGACAAACCATGCTTTAGTGAGGTTCGGCTCACGTCAAATTTTAACTTTGTCTGGGGATTCTCCTTGTAAGTAGACATATTTTCTTTATAATTAGTAAAGCCATGGAACCTAATTTATATATGTATGTATATATCTATGTCTTCATGATATGCATGATCCAGAAAATATGAAATGAACACAAGCTCTGCTAATTTCACTTTTGAGCACCCACAGTTTCAGGATTCAAGTGACGCGAAGAGGAAATGAACAGTGGCTCTGAGTCCTGGAAGAGAGAGGAGCAGGGCGGGGGCGCGGCCGCCTACCTTGATGTGCTGGATCCCTCCCATGTTCATCCAGGCCTGCGCCTGCTCCGGGTTCAGGGCCACAGCCATTCTGTAGCTCTGTGGGAGTAAGAAAGAGCCTCTGGTTAGGAAGGGGAAAACTTCCTTCTCCTTCCTGCGCTCTGCACTCCAGAGCGCCTCGGTGGTTAATACACCAGGACTGGTCACGCCCAGCTCGGGGAGGCCCTGTTTATTTCTCAAGGATTCTGAAATAGAAGAAACGAAAATGTACAATTTCTCTGCAGGGCTAATCTGAGGATTCATGCCACCTGAGGCTGCCTACCGGGAACCCAGGTGATGGCTGTAATAATGCATCATTTCCTGCTGGCCTTGACCTGCAAGAAAATGGCACTTTTTGCCCTTCTTCACATAAATGGAATCAGTAACGAAAAAAAGTCTTTTGAAATCACAGCGTCTGGGGGTGAGGCGTATGTCTTAGTGGTGGGGAACCTGCTCAGCATGTGTAAGACCATGCATTCACTCCCTAGCACTGAGGAGAAAGAAAAGGAAAATAAAAATCAGAACCGAGAGTAATTTGCAGGCAGCTTAACTTCGGCGTAGCAGCCTCTTTGATAATGTCACTGACCTGCCTACGCAGCCCAGGCCTCCATTCCAAAAACAAGATGCTCACTGATCTGCCTCACCAGGGGACAGTTTTAATCACTAGAAAGTCTTTTTTCTTCTGCTGCTGCATAGAAAGTCTTCAAACGTTCCAACAGAGTTACTTATCTCCCTAGCACTTCCTTTCATTTGAATCACGTGTAACCTACCAAATGCAGTATCTGTGGTGTAGATCTTTAATACTATGAGTTGTTTTGCACCGGAGCTCAGCTTACCACGCAGCCCTAACTTCGAGAGAGTGCTCTGCTTTAGCAAAGCCAACGGCGCCACAAAGTTATATATCTCTGCATATATTTTAATGTTCTCTGCTATTTTTATTAGCAAAAATGTAACCAAACAAATCCACCAGATAAAATCTAGCCCATTCCATCTGGTTTCAGGAGAAAGAAGTAAACTTTGAAGTGCGTCTCTTGACTTATTTGGATCAGCAGAGATTTCTGTACAGGAGAGAAAAGCTGATCTGAGCCCTGGCTCCTCCTCTTATACCCTTGGTGACTTGGAGCAAGTTCCACGACCTCCACGTCTCAGCCTGCAGTGCCACAGAGTGAGGACAATGGCCGATTCTCTCCCATATGATCTCTGCGGAGATTAAGCTACTTCACACCCGTGAGTCCCCCACGGAAGTGCTGGTGCGCACGAGCCAGTGTTGCTGGCCGTGACCTGCTGCTCCCCTTTGAGCCTGGCTGCTCTGTGACATTCGCCTGATCCACTGGATGAGAAACTAGAAAATGTTTTTTTTCAACACCATGTCTCAAGATACAGATAGATGTAGTAAGAGAATTTTCATAAATTATTAAGAATTAACTTGACACCTAAACTATAAATAGCTTAGGAATGAAGATATTAAAAGTGTTCAAAAGGCAAAGAAAACTGCACAATTTCTAAAAGAAAAGCACACCGTGTCCCAGAGAACAATGTCACAACTTCTGGTGCTGTTTTAAGGGTTCACATTTACATTAGTTTCTCCAAATCTCTTCTGTTTGCTTTATACATGCATATGAATATATCATTATTTATATACTCACATGAATATAAATAGTTGTCTATATACCTATATTTACATAATATATCTATTTTTTGCAGCACTGGAGATTAAACCAAGGGCAAAGGGTCTACTACTGAGCAGCTGCCCCGGCCTCCAAAATATTTTAAAAACCACTTGTTTATTTATTTATTTTCCAATATGACTATACCATTTTAGATTTTACTTTGCCCTGTGGTGTAATTTTATAACTTCACTGCCACTGATGTATGGTGTCACCATCCTTAAAGTGGGTTGTTTCTGTAACGCTATTTATGGTCTTATATATCTTCTGGATTTTGAACTTTTAAATTTGGAATAAATTTTATTCATTCCAAGCAATGTCTGATCACATAGACACAGGCACACATGGAGGGTAACAGGAACAGCTGGTAAGATGTGTAATCTGTCATTCGCCAGTAACTGGCACCTCAGGGAGTTTTCTGAGTTGGAGGAAGCACTGGGGAGGACAGGCTGTGTGCAGGGACACAGGAATCTAGGGGGGGCCGGGTGGGCGAGGACGTGTTGTCGCCAGGGCTATCTGCACACTAGGGAAGTAGCAACAGGTAGTTCTCACAGCCCAACAGAGAAAGATAGACAGGCAGACAGGGTATTTTAAGGCCAAAATGTGAATGTTTTAACAATCAAGTTAAAGGTGATAACTGAAGAATACATTGTATAACTCTGAGTAATCACAAATACAGACTCAAATGTAAAATTTAATGGATAATACTATATCAGTTAATCTGAAAATTCACCCTGTGAACACACCAGTGACATTAGATTTTGCTGTGTAGGCTTCATTACAGATCATGGAAGAATTTACTGTAATCTATAAATTCAGTTAACAAGTTTTGCATATTTTACCTCAAAAGCTTTATCAAGAAGGTTCTGCTCTCTTAGTTGGTTGCCTTTTGTGAAAAATAGTTCAGATGCAACTTTGGGGTCCTTTGGTTTCAGCTGGAGGGCCTTGTCTATAGCTTCGAGTGCCTGAGGGGAGGCGAAATAAAGACGAACACACACAGGTCCGTGACGAAATGTGTACAGTGGCTCCACGTGCATCAGCTGGGGTATAACAACCAAACGCATGCTTCATCCTCTCATTTTCTCCTAGAGAATTAATGGCCCTAACAAAATCATTTCCTTTCACCCGGCTCATCAACACATCAAGGACAAAAACCGAATCCAAAACAAATCCCCTTTTTAGGGAGGCGGAGGGCAGAAGGATGGAAGCGGGGCTGGGCGGGGCGTGCACCCTGCCGCAGTCCCGCCTACCGCTCATGCCTGTGCATGCGCCAGGTTCCTTCAGTCCCACACTGCTGCTCCTCCGATGTGAAACAGCCTTTCCAAGCATGCATCTGACTTGGCTGCATAAAACCCTAAACCTTCTCCCAAGACAGAGAACAAAACCCCGGGGTCCCAGTGTCTGGGTCTGAATCCCACGCCGCGGCCCTGCTGTCACGCTCCCTTCCTTGGACAGGCCGCCTGCTGCTGCCACAGCACATCTGCGTGGGCAGTTTCTTGTCCGGAATGTTCTTTCCCTGCCCCTTCTGCTCAGTCGCTGCCGTTACTCCGGCCCTTCCTGCGCATCACTTCACAGGGAGAGCTGGCCGGGCAAGCTGGCCAGGGGCCCTGCTCACATCTCTTCACGGTATCCCGGCACACAGCTACCATCGCGCTGTGTGTAACTGCTCGCTCCCTCAGGCTCTGTCTCCCCTCCTACGAGCAGCACGAGGGCAGGCGGCCTTCTTTGCTAGGCATATCACTTTACTCCTAGCGCACAGCAAGCATTCCACAAATGCTTCATTGAGCTGGCTCATGATTTCACTGGTTGTGTGACTTAACGTGGAGATAAGCAGCGACAGCTGCAACCCTAGCCGGCCTTGCAGGGCTGTTAGGAGGACTGCACGGAACTGTTTTAGAAGAGAAAATGCTAACAGCACATGAACGTCAGTCGCTCCAGAACTGGCCAAAATCAAACAGATAAAAGTACATCCACTCTTCAGACCAGGGAGAAGCCACAGCATATTCATTTCACAGGGCCACCTTAGGAGTTCAGGGACATCTGTCAGAAGCTCCTGCAAGACTGGGAATCCCAACCTACAGCATCACTTCCCAGCCATGGAACACACAAGCGGGAGTCACAGGCACACACCTCTTCCTACTCAGGACACTAAGGGCTTGGCTACCTTGTCGTGGGCCTCCTGCTTGCTGTAGATGGCCGAAAGGAGGCGGTAGCACTCCAGGCAGCCGGCCTCCTCCGACACAAGGTGCTCGGTCATTTTCTCAGCTTCTTTCATCTGACCCATCACCGCCAAAACCTGCGCCTACAAAAGCACAAGGGCCAGGCTGAGAAGGTGCTTTGCGGTTGCTCCTCACACAACACACCCTCGGCAGAGGCACTGAGCAGACAGTCCTGCCCACAGCCTCGGCATCTCCCCGTGCTCCGTGGGGCAGGCAGATGGCCAGCTTGGAGGTGTGACTCCCAGGCCCCTTGCACATTTACTAAGGGATGTTCACGCCCTTGTGTGTGCACGGTGTTTGACAGCAAGGGCTGTGCCTCCTGAGAAGGCTGACTCACCATATCCAGACACAAATACCTTCCTAGGACTTCAAAAGAACACTAACTTGGCAAGAAGACAACAAATTTAATTTATCAAACATCTAAGAAAAGGAAGTTCTGAGCCCTGAACTGAAGACATGGCTGCTATGCACGCTAACACTGCTAATGGTACTGCAGCCCTGGTTCTTAGGAACGGCATGCAAAAGTGCTGACATGAGAAAGAAGTGTGAACTTTTGACATGTTTCAGAAGACACGTGTGTGCCGTGCACTGTAGTAGGTGTACATGTACACGTGTCTGAGCATGCACATGTGCGTATACACACTTGGACTAAGAGAGAGGAGCATGTCAATGTTAAAAGGTCGCAGGGGCCAGTGAAAGCATACTGAGAGTGTTTTCCTATCTTCGCAACTCTTTTTCATTTTGTTGTGCAGAGCTGGGAGCTAGCGCCAGGGCCTCGTCCATGCTAGGGCCAGGCACAAGTTCTACACGGAGCCACACCCAGCACTGCCACTTTTTCTAAGCCTGAAATTATTTTGAAACAAAGCTCTAAGGATTTTTGGTATCTGTCGTTGGCAGATGGCTGTAACCTGGTGACGAGTATCATGTGGTAGACATGGAAGACAGTGTCCCAGTGCCAGCTCTGCGCCTGTGGCCAGGCTTCCTGTGGGCTCCACCCCTACTCACCAGCGCCAGGTGTGGCTCGCGCTGTGAGGGCTGGAGCGCTGCAGCCTCTCGGTACACCTGCAGCGCCTCCTCGTAGCGGCCAGTGTTGTAGTACAGCGCTCCCAAGGGTGATAGGGTCTCAGCATTGCGGGCCACCTGCAGGGCTCTGAGATTGGACAAAGGCAAGCTGATACTTCTTTTCTAAATGGCGGACACCCAAGGGCTAAGCTCAGCCAGGCTCTGTGCGTGAACGCACCTCCACTGATTGCCTCGCCCCTGCTGTGGTGGGTGTGCATGTCTTTCCTCTGTTCCGACTCTGAACCTACTATCTGCAGTCTGGGTTGCAGCCCACAGCTTTAGGAAATTGTGGATTTCTCTTTTTGCAGTACCAGAGATCAAACTCAGGACGTTGTGCTTGCCAGGCAGGCGCACTTATGCCACTGAGCTATATCCCCAGCCCTGCACGGTTCTCTTTCGGTGGGGATCTATACACCTGAACTGGAGGAATTTGCTAATCCTGTATTCTGAAAGCCTGTTTCTTCTAATTAAATAGAAAGTTGGTGGTATCTTCTGAGGTCTCTGGGTAACTTAGAAAGCGAAGAAATGTACCAGGCGTGGTGGTGCACGCCCATAATCCCTCAGGTCACTGAGGCAGGAGGATCATCAGGAGTTCAAGGCCAGCCTGGGCTACGCAGTGGGTGCAAGGCCATCCTGAGCTACAAAGCGAGACCCTGTCTCAAAAAAACAAAAACAAAACAAACACGAAGTACGGAAAAGGAACTATACCGTTTGTACCATTCTTCAGCCACGCTGTTCTTGCCCAGGGACCTGTAGAGTCTGCCCAGGTTCACCATGGCCACGTGGTGGCCAGGGCTCAGGGTGACGGCCTGCTGGTACCGGGCCACCGCCTTCTCCGGGGAGCCTGCGGGTGCGACGGTGGGAAGAGCGGAACCCGTGTCAGGCGGCATTGCCTACCGCAAACCGCCCCTTACAGCTTAGCTGGCCCTTGGCGCCCCATTCTTACCGTAACTTTGGACGGTTCTCTTCCTCATCTAATCCCCGAAGAAATTAATGATAAAAAGCAGTAAAAACTGAGGCCTGTTTTTTTACTTCATGTTAGTCACGGTGTTTTCTGGCCGTCACCCTGTGGCTGCCATGTTTGGGTGAGCAGGGACTGTCACTCACCATGACGCGGCTGCTCACCCCGCACACAGAGCAGAGCTGCAGGAGGCAGGGCCCAGGGCCACTCGCCCTGTGGGCCAGGTGCTGTTCCATCCCAAAATCTCTTTCGGAGTCACACTTTTTTTTATTTAAATGGCATTTGTTTAACATGACTGTAAATAACAATAATCCCCTTGCATTTGTCCAATGCACTGTGTACTTTTAAATGCTTTTATTTGCATGATCTTTGTAGGCATTCTGGATACTTTGGATACTATTTAGCTGCCTCTCAGGACTTAAAACAGAAACAAAAATGAAACTACTACTTTGCAGATATAGGCATAAACCGCAAAGGCCGAAGCGTCCAGACAAAGCCCGAGGGAGTGCGGTGGCGCCAAGACCAGCGGGAGCCCCGCTTCCCCTAGGGGCTCCCCAGTGCCGTACTGCTGTGTGGCTGAGCCTGAGAAGAGTCTGCGCTTCTCTGCAGAACGGGACCTGCAGTATCTGCAGACGCCTCCCCAGTGCACCGGCTCTGAACACAGTGCGACCCTAAAAACCAAAGAGGCCATATCCTAACGTGGCCAGTGGATGGTCACCATCCTTTTAGGGAGTGGGGCCTGGAACAGTTTGCTGCTGGAGTAAAGAGCCAAGGTATAGACCAGGCTAAGAAGACTCTTCATTCTTCGTATCGTTGACACTTAATTTATTAGTGTGTGGCTAATGAACCAGCAGGTGGAGCCACACAACAATTCTACATGCAAAAAGGAGGTTCCATTTCCAGACGTATCTGTGTGGATTTACATATTCTGTAAACAAGAGAGCTTCACATATCCTAGAAAATAAAGATCCTTTCCAGCATTTCATATTGAAAAAATAATTAAAATGGAATTTTACTGCGGGGCAGCTAGTCTAGTAGTCAACAAGAACAACGTAGTGTTTCATGTTAAATTCAAATGTCATTTCATTACTTGTAAGTATTCATTACACGCCCACGGTAGAAGCGGCTCTGCACATACCATAACTGCAGCCCCTGCCTAGTAATGCTTCGCATTAGATAATGTGAAGAAAGTGGATTTTACATAGCACCTGTCCCCGGAGGACACTATCATTTATAATAATGCGATTCCATAGTCTGTAGCAAAAAGGAGCAATTAAATGATCGCAGAAACTTCTTTTCTCAGTCACAGTGCAGTATACCATCGACTGTATAACATTTGCAATATAAGATTCACCATCTGCTGCGGTGGGTGCTCGGGCAGGAACGGCAGTACAGTCGGGGAGCGTCTCATCATCAGGACTTAGCAGCTTTTGGAAGTGACACCCAGAGAAAAAGAGCAGATTTTACTGAGCTGAGCTTGAAGGACAGCCCAGGTAACCAGAGTGGGAGTTTGCTGCCGAGTGTGGACATGGTTTCTGGGGTTACTGGGCTTACTGGGGTGACAGTCACTGTGCTCCTGGATTGCATTACCTCGCTCCCAGAACAGCTTCCTTCTCACCACACTCACCAGAATCCACTAAGAAAACGCCATAGTTGTTGTGTAAGTCCGAGCTGTCTGGACAGTTCTTTATTCCAGCCTGGTATATTTCTTCGGCTTCTTTAAATCTTTCCTTTGAAGAGAATAAAAAACAGGTATGACAGAGGTTTTAAAAATCAACAAGCTGAGGACTGGTACTGGGACAAGCAGAGTAACTTGACCGAACACCTTCTTACAACAGGCCCTCAGCTCACACATTAGGACTTGGCCAGAATTGGAGTCCGTGTTAACTGTGGATACGGGAGTATGACCCCAGCTGTGTTTAGCTCCTCTAGGCCGACAAGCAGATGTTTACTAACATGGGATGGCTGGGTGGACTGAGAGCTACCTTCCTGAAAGGTCTGAAAACAGCCGTTTGTTGGCAACGCAGGCTGCACTGAGACAGCGCTCTTGTGGGATGGGGCGCTTCAGGGTGGGTTTGAGAACTGCATTTGCAGAGAGACGCCCCTTCCCTGACCTACACTGTAAGGTTGATCTCAGGAGGTTTTCAAGGCACATGGCGAGGGAAGCCTGATGCAGATTATGGGGAGGGCTCTGCCCTGACCTTTCCTCGCTTGAAGTCTTATTTTCTGCAGCTCACCATGCTGCACGCTGCCTTCCCAGTCTGCACTCTCCATCTCCGAGCGGGCCCCTGCGAGACCCGAGCCAGCCGGCAGCCACTCCGGCCTGCTGGCAACGCCCAGCCCAATCCTGCCACCCCGACCCGATGGGTCACCTTCTAGCTGCCTTTTTCTTTGAATCATTTAAAGAGTCAATCCAAAGAAGGATAAACTGGAGTCATTTGTAGGCAAATGGATGCATCTGGAGACCACAGTGTTCAGTGAGACACATCAGACACACGGCTTCAGTATGGCATTGTTTCTCTTATATGCAAGACCTGAAGTATAAATAATTTAAAAAGCAAAATCCAAGAGACACAATAGGAAACAGGGAGGTAGATCTTTCATAAGTGGGAAGGAAGGGGACAAGAGACGGAGGGAGGGGAGGGAGACAGAATTCAGATGTGTTTTGTACACGGACCAACTCCCCACGCAGAGTTGGCCACTATGCAGAAGCGCTGCACACAGTACTGCGCTAATAAAAGTGAAAAGCTAGAACACAAAAGGCTCACCAGACAAAAGCGAGTCACACTAACACATCTGAATAATTCTCAATTAACTTTTTGGTACACTGTTCACACATATCTGGGATTGCCATGACTCTTTTTTGAAACAATACAGAAGTTAAAATCTAATCAATCAAAGGTTCTACTAATTATCCACCTGTAAACAATTTCATTCCTTGGTGCTACTGCAGAGGTCAGGTAAGAGGAAAACCCACAGCGACCTTTCTTTAAGACACTCTGAGGATGAGCGCTTTGAAACCTTATCTCAAGTTCCCCCGCTGAGCTTCCAATCCGACCCCAAAGGGAAGGCAGAGCTGTTCCGAGGCTGTCAGTGGGAATGAGTGTGATACTCACACCAAGTGCTGTGCGGCAAGCTGAGCTAAGATGCCATTTGACCCAGACAGGAAACATACGTATCCTCTGTAGGCGACCGAAGCCCTCAGTTTGACTCCACATAACTACGCAGCACTGACGAAAATGGTGAGGGCTGTATGTGGCACATATGGCTTATTTTAATTTAAAAAATCCCATATTCTCTCAAAAATGAGGATCCGTGTTTCTAAAAATGTAGAGCTTTTCCAAATAACTGTCCAACTCAGTGTAGTTAAAGATGAGCAAAAATCTCAAAATATTTTTTTCAGTCTACCCAGAGAAGAAATGTTTTATGGCCACAATGTCCACTGAAGGGCCGGCCACTTTGTTATGGCGCATGAGGAAGGCCATTCAGCACTTGTCAGCTGCCGTCCACCACACAAAGTGAGACACAGAGACTGAGGACTGGGCGTGGTGCGTGACGATACGGGGCGGGAGTCCCTGCCCAACTCTGTCTGCACATCCTCAGTTTCCCTGTGCTCTAAAGGAAAAACAGGACTCACAGTGGTTCCTGTCTCTGGGTTTGCTGTGAGAGATGCTGACATTTAAAGACTATAGCACTCAGAAAGGCGCTCAGCAAACACCTGGTGTCCTATGTTTCAGTGAGCTATGGGCCAGGCTGTCAGCACCAGGAGGGGCACCGTGTGACTCTCACCGCTTGTGCTACTGGGAGAGAGATATTGAAGGCACTGGCAAGAACAAAATATGATCCTTTAAGGGGCGCAAAGACCAACGACCTGACAAGTCCGACCAGACGTGAGTGGGAGGTTACAGAGGCTGGTGGGAGATGCTCTGGCGTGCAGAGGGCCTGGCCTCGTCACTGGGTCACTCCGGTTAGGACCGTTTCCAAGAGGTGTTTCTGCCACTGGTTTCAAGTCTCTTTCCAAGTAACTCTACACAGGAGACAGTTTACTCGGCTTTCTTCTTTTACTTTTCTTCATCACCTTCTGATACACTTAATAGCTTGAATGTAACTCGAGAAAAAGTAGCCAGAATAATCCTGAACTGGATAGTCAGTTTCTGAAAATCCTACACTGCCTGAGTTCTTACTCAACTAGTGTTGATGCTTGACATTGTTATCTCTGTTTTTAAATGATCAAATTTTCTAATTTACCTGGAACTCTTAAGACACATTGACAGGTAAAATAAAAATTTCACAAGAAATTGTTTAAAATATAATGATATTTTCAGCAAAATCAACAACAAAAATTAAAGGGCACAGAATATTAGGGCCAAGAGGACAAAAATAGACGCTAGTTTACCATGCCTTTCTAACAAATGAGGAAGTCTGGAGCAGGGTGTAGTGGCTCACACCTGTAACGCCAGCACTCGGGAGGCTGAGGCAGGAGGGTTGCTGCACACTCGAGTAATTTTTGGGCTTCATAGTGAGCTAAAGGCCAGGCAAACTATATAGTGAGGCTTTGTCTCAAAAAAAAAGATCAAATGAAGCCACTTGGGTATGAATGGTTAAGACATCCCAAATCTCTGCTGGGAACAAAGATGGGAACCTAGGTTTTCAGAGGGCACACAGGGACATGGTGATCCCCAAATAAAAGCAGTATTTCTGGAAACAAAAGAACGGCTCTGGTAAGAGGGACATTCATACTTTTGCTTTGTGGGTATCATCCATGTGCTGTGTACACAGCAGAAACAGTGTACCACACAGACAGCTGTGGCCCTTGCAGACAGCGGAGTCAGATTCAGACAAGAGGGCCTGCGATGTCACAGCTGCAGTCACAGAGAAGCAGTGCAAGGCAGCAGGATGGCACCCAGACCTGGGGCTAGACAGACGCCCTCCTCCAAAAGCCCGAGGACCCCGCTTACCATGAATGACAGCAGCTAATGACACAGAGATGTGTCTGGAAAAATCCTAGCAGCCACCTCCGGCCTTCAAACCATGTTTATAACCAAGCTGTGTGAACCCAAAGTTGTCTTCCAGAAAGGCACGAAACTGCTGTCTTCCATGGCCCCACTTGCTGAAGGAAAACGTAGCAGCAAATGTTTAATTACTGTTCCACCCAACTGAGTGTGCCCTGCCCTAGGAAGAGGTGACTGTTCTCACGTACAGCTTCTCTTGTTTTTGATCTTCTGAGCCAAGTCCCCCCCCCAACAGAACTTTCCAGGTGCAGGGAAGTAGTGGAATTAAAAAGACTGCGCTGCAGAGTGCATCCCAGCCCTGTGCCTTCCATGAGCCGATGGCTGTCCCAGGCTCCGTGACAAACGTCCTCAGCAGCTGTCCTCCTCTTCTCTCTCTGGCTCTGCATCTCCAGGAGTGATTCACTCCACACACCAGCAGAGGGGCCGGCATGCCAGGAGGAAAGCCGCTCCCCTGGGAGGAGGGACCCTGCCTGCTCCACAGCAGAGCCAGCCACGCTCAGCCTCAGCACCCAGCTGGCCTCTGGGGGCAAGAGCCAAGCACAATGTGCAGAGCGCCCACCTTCCCAGGCCCAGCACAGGTGCTGCTACCTCCAGGAAGGGGAGGTGGGGTGTGGGTGCTCTGCAAAAGCCCGTCATGTTCTCTTATTACTGGGCCGGGCTGGATGGCAGGCGACGTGGGGTCTGAGCGGCAACCATTAGGTTTCTTGGTTCTAGGGCCTTTTTGAACTCAACAATTCCGGGCTCCCCTACCCCCTTCATTTAGGTGGTCTACATCTGTCCAAATTCGCCACATTGGAAAGAAGCTGGGAAAATTTTTAAATGTTTTTTAATTTGTTGAAGATAATAAACTCAAACATATTTATATGAAATATATTTTCCAAAGCAAAACTAATTAGAATGGTGGCACTGATTTACATTTTTGCAAGTCACTTTTGTGTCTAGCTTAACAGAAGCCAACTGGACTCGCATACGTATTTATGTTAATATGTTACCTACCTACCTACCTACCTACTTACCTGCCTATCTGCTTATCTTTGCTCTTACTATGGGACCACAGGCATTCTACTTCTAAGCTACATACCAGGCCCTTTTATAAAAAAAATTTTGTGACAGGGTCTCACGTCTCACAAAGTTGCTCAGGCAGGACTGTAACTTTTGATCCTCCTGCTTCAGCCTCTCTCAGGGCTGGGATCAATATGCTATGTGTGTGTGTGTGTGTGTGTGTGTGTATGTGAGACAGAGAGAGAGACAGAAAGAGACAGAGAGAGACACTGGGAAAGAGAGAGAAGTACTAGAACTTAACACAGAGCCTTCACAATGAGATACATCTCCAAATCCTTTAAAATTTTTTAAATTTTGCAACAAGGTCCTGCTAAACTGACTAGGCTGGGCTCAAAACGGCAATTCTCCTGCCTCGGCCTCCCAGAGCACTGGGATTAGAGGTATGTGCCGCCAGGCCTGGCCTTATACATTTTTTTTACTGTTGCTCACTTAAGTATGTGCATAAAATCTGCCTTCATGCAGACATTTAATTGGAAGAGGGCAAAGCATGCTGAGAGTCTTTTTAGAACTGTGGGCACATCAGCTAGCCATTAGAAAGCAGCTGGACACCCAGGAGTGAGCGAGGGGCAGGCAAGTCACCTCTTTGTCCTGTCTGGGAGACCGCACAGGTCTTCCTGGACCCGGGGCCCTGCCAGTGCTCGCACTGTCGGAAAGGTGTGGAAGGGGTAGGGCTTTGCTCCAGCCTGGGGAAGGATGGACAGGCCAGCATCGTGGCCGTCCATCTGGACCCCTTCCTCGAAGTGCCTTCATCCTGACCCGACGCGACGCACACGGGCTATCCCGTTCGCCAACGGGCTCTCCGTTCTGTGATGACCCCGGGAGGTTAAGGTGATGATATTTAAATGCAAGTTAGTAACCTGCTTAAGACACTATTCAAGACGCAGCCACTCAGAGACAAAGGATGACAGCCACGCCTTCACTCTCATTTTCTGTGCAGCGCAGACCCTCAACCCGTCATCAGCAGGCAAACCTGCGAGAGACTTTGTGATATTAACATCTCTTAATAGGAGAGAGACTTATCAGCGCTGGCGTCTGACTACCTTTCACATCCTCCTGCAAGGAGCCAACTCACTGATGTTCTTCCTCCCCAGGAAAGGTATTTTCCCGCCCTGGATTTTGTTATCTCCAGCCAAGTGACAACTGAAGCAACAGAGAATGAAGCACTGTAAAGAGGAAATGCCAAGGACAGTGAACAGAAGCCACAGAGAAACTGAGAGCAGGCGCTTCCAGGGAGACACTGTCCCAGCCGAGGACAGAGGGGACCCCCCACGGGCAGCACCGCAGGCTTCTCCCCAGCACTCTGTTCCCTTCTTCATGCTTCCGGCTCATGACTGCCTGTGTCCCTGCGTCCCCTCCCCGCGTGAGGTTGGGTCCCTCTAGCTCCCAGACTCCCGTGTTCTCTGCACGACCACCCCACCCAGTGCTGGACACGGGGGTCTGGCTCTTTACTTCAGGACGGCCTTCCCTTCCACACCCCGCGCTGTACCGTAGGAGGGCAAACCTTGCTACTTCCAACTATCTCTGCTGCTCAGAGGAGTCTAGGTACTCGGTAGATATGTGCTTGGTAACGAAGCCAATCCGTCCTGAGCGGCTAGTTCCGCGTGGACCTAGTATGCAAACGCACGGCTGCATCTACCCAAAGATGCCACTGATGGAACCTGTGGCATCTTTGGGTGGATGCAGCCGTGCGTTTGTTTAGGAAGAAGTGGGGAGACCGCTGTGGAGGAAAGGTCGCCTTTGTGGTGGGCAGGGATGTCGGCAGGTGGACAAAGGCAGGGGGAGGCAGTGGTCTTCCAACCACTCAACCAGGTCCTCTGATTATAGTTTAAACTTATATTTTATCCTTCTACATTTCTTTTCAATCTTGGGTGAACCCATTATCCCAAAATACATGAAAGGAAAATATTGTAAGT
Source organism: Dinomys branickii (assembly GCA_004027595.1). Classification (NCBI taxonomy): domain Eukaryota; kingdom Metazoa; phylum Chordata; class Mammalia; order Rodentia; family Dinomyidae; genus Dinomys; species Dinomys branickii. The sequence goes on along the minus strand of PVLD010005991.1, from coordinate 74,985 downwards.
GTTATTATATTAATTAATTGAGGTTTCCAATAGGCTATAAACATGCAACTGGTAATAATTCACAGAAGGTCAGACTCATAAACAATGTTAATTTTATTCCTTTACTGCAAGTAGAACACTAAGCTATATAATCTATGGTGAGAATAGCCCGGTCACATGTCAGTGGGCTTAGAAATGTTTACAGACTGTCTGCAAAGCTGGAGGACAGCCAGCCCCGAATGCTAACGGAGAACCAGGAGAGAATTCCAAGACAGAGACCACCCTGACTTCAAAGAAGGGCTCATCTTCTATCTCCAGACTTTCCGGCTCTTTGCTGTGGTACACACTGAGGGACACCAACTTTGTCTTGGAAATTTCTGCTTCACACTTTGGTGACAGCCCCCCCCCCCCCGGGCTTCCAGGATCACTTCTCTGCGTTGGCTGCATTCACCGCTGCCCATTACCGCCATCTACCCGCCCCACACAACAAAGGGATGGGGGGGGTTGGGCACTCCAGAGACCAGTGTTAGCCCTGGTCCTGCCACTTGTTAACAACCCTGGGCAGTTGCTTAACTCCAGCTGCCTTACATTTTCATCTACCAAATGAGATGGTCACAAAAGCTCTTTAGGGTTTTTTCCTACACTGCTCTTCATTTCCTTCTGAAAAGGTGCCCATTGGTAGGATCATTTTGTTTATTTGAAGCCCTAAATCTACCTTCCTAGCCCCAATCTCCCTCTGTTATCTCTCCAAATGCCATTTTCCTAAAACGTCCCGGTAACGGCATTTAGGGCTTAAAGGCTCCACGCTGGTGGCAGTGAGCCGCTGCCTCTTTTAGGAAGCGGTTCCATGACTTCTTTGATGAGTTATTTGACACATGGATTCCATTCCAGCAGTGTATCATTAGGATGGTTCAAAATGGTATTTTTGGAAAAGCCATTAGATAGGAAAAGTTCCTTACCAGAAAAAAGGAAAAAATAAGAACCTGAATAACCAGCAGTAAGCAAATTACTATGTAAATGGCAATGCCTGATTCTGAACTAGAAAGCAATCACTGCAGTGACAGTTATAAAAGGTTCCCCCATGGAACCTACATAACAGAACTTCATGGGAGTGAAAGGGACGGGACCCAAACCCTACGTGAGTACTGCAACAACAAAAATATGGCAAAATACTAGCATGATACAAAAATAATTAATATTTGTGGTTTTTAGATACTTTACTAAGTGTGAAGGTGTGAGTGTATCCTTTTCCCGCATTCTTACTTTTTGTATTATACATTTATATCACTTGTGCAATTGGAAAGGAAAGCTGAGCTCCTTTCCTCCCAGGCCTGCTCTTCTCGGGTGCCCTGCCGCCTCCCCCGGCCTCCCCCTGCCTTCGTTCACCTGCCGACATCCCTGCCCACCACAAAGGCGACCTTTCCTCCACAGCCGTCTCCCCACTTCTTCCTAAACAAAGCTTCCAACCACTCACACCAGCCTGTATGTCTAACCTTCCTGCAAAATGCCTGTACACTTCCTCAGGACCACCTACCGGCCCAGCTGGGAATTTGCCTCCTACCATCTGCAGACCTCAGGTGGAGGCCCCGCGCCAGTCTTCCACAGTTCCACCATGCGCTGTCTTTCTGACTTTGTAACCTGTTTTTCATCCCCTCCCCAGCTCAAACCTGCTTTGCCCACACAGAGTCACTTCCGTGTTTAGGTTCCAGCAGAGTGGGGTGCGTGGTGTCAACCCTGATGGCTCTGCTGCTGCTGAGGATGCATGCAGAGGCTGGGCACTAGTGAAGGCAACAGACAGATGGGTCTCCCTGCTCCTTCCCGATGGAAGCATTTCTGCGGGTGTCTGACAGGTGTTTTGAGACATTCCTGTAGGCAAGACTGAGCCCTGAGCTACATGAAAATGTGAATCAATACATTAACCAAAAGCTGAATAACTTTACTCAAAGACTTGGCTCACAGGGAGGTCAAGCTGGAGAGAAATTCCTACATCTGCCACTAACATTCACAACAGCTTTTAAAAATTAAAGATATAAATAAAGGGAAGCTATTCTTATCAAATCTTCCCATTGAAATAGCTGGAAAGTATAGTCAGTAAAATGAATGGCAGAAAAAAATGTTCTAGAAAATCAGGAATTTCAGGCAGACATAAAGACCTTGAAATTAAGTACAGAGAAAGGCAAATCCTCTTACACGGGTTCTGTGAACATGCCTGCAGAATGGGTAATTTACTTCAGTGATTTTTTGGGGGGCATTAGGTTGGGTAGCACAGGCCACGATGTGAACACGGCATCACTGGAGGCCGACCTGCTCAGCCAGGGCACAGCTGAGTGTTTCAAGGAGCGACTGAGGTATGTAGACCTTGCTTCCCATTCTCGGTGAGTTGAAATGCTGGAATCCTGCTAAATAATGCGGAGCCACCAGGAAACAAAGTGCTTTGCTACCAAAGAATGTTCGGTTGGCTGGATTTCCCCCCAACCGCTTCTCTGTGCCCAGCCTGAGCTTGTGAAGCTAGCTTTCTTTCTTTACGAAGGAATTCCAGACATGAAGACAGGTGTGGCAAGTCCAAGAGATGCTTCACATCTACCACAGGAAAGACTGCCAGAAGATGTGACCTTTGTATGTCAGAAAAGATCAGGAGTTCGGTTGTAATTTTTTTCCTTAACAATTGTTCCCAACTTCTGTTATGTGAGCTGCAGCAGCGTTACATCAGTGTGCCACTGTGGGTCACCAAACCAGGCTTATCAAGAAACCAATGTTAAATCATCCACCTGATGCTTCCTAAAAATAACAGAAAAAGCATCTGTCCTGTGCTTTTAAAATTTCTGTCTGAAAACTGCATTTGCTTTTGCTTCTGCTTTAACAAACTTCAACTAACTTCTAACGGCAAGAAAAATGTTTCTAACCACCATAAAATTGTTGATTGTAAGAATAAATTCAAAGATGCTGAAGGATGAACTAAAATAAATTTCAAATTCACTAAACGTCTGCATCAATTTTTAAAGAATTAACTGTTCAGGAACATAGGGTTCATTAATTTAGAAAAGGAATACAACTGAAACTTTGGGATATTTATTAAGGCAAATTACTTTTATAATATTAGCATATTAATATTTCACTTTTATAGAAATGATAGCACTAATTATGGTAGAGCCCCGAGTTACTCATTAAATTATTCATTAGAACTTAGATGATGTTCAAGAAGAGTTTTAGATATTTTTAAAATGTGAAAGCCATAATGGCACATGCCTGTAATCCCAGCCCTCAGAAGGCTGAGCCAGGATCGCTATGAGTTTAAAGCCTGCCTGGCCTACGTAGTGGCTGCCCTGAACTACACAGGAAGGCCCTGACTCCAAAAAAAAAGCCAGAGCCATTAGTTACATTAAGGTTAAATCAGAATATTTATCAACTTTCAGATTTGCAAACTGAGGCCCCAAGAGGTGCTGGCTTCCTGGCCCAAGTCTATGCTGTTGTTTACTATAAAGAGTCATCTTGATCCGGGTCCCAAGCAACCAAATCCCAGAGCAGGTAAAGTCACGAGCCGCTGTCTGCAGCCACCTCACACAGTGAGCTACACCAGGCTGAGAGGGAGCAGGTAGATAAAGACAACGCTAGTTTTCTTAAATTTGCACTCATAAGTGGGGAAGATAAATTTGTAAATTTTTTTGTCTTTTTGAGACAGGGTCTTGCTGTATATTTGAGGCTGGCCTTGAGCTCACTTTGTAGCCCAGCCTGGTCTCAAACTCACACTGATCCTCCTGCCTCAGCCTCCCAAGTGCTGGGATTACAAGTATGCGCCACCACGCCCAGCTGGGGGAGGGGAGATGAATTTCAAACCCAGAAGTCAACATAATGTTTAGAGTTTAACGCAAGATACTAATTCAAGTCATGAAGTGATGAGTTTTGCCTGGTGAGGATTCCTGTAAGTGAGGCTCTTTGGAAAAGTAACTCACATGAACAGGGAGATGGAAGAAGGTGGAAGAGTGGCCGTGGGACTGCTTCCTGGGCGGGGGGGGGGGGGGGGGGGGGGGGGGGGGGGGGGGGGGGGGGGGGGGGGGGGGGGGGGGGGGGGGGTGATGGAGAAGGCGAGACAGAGAGGAAGACGCGGGAGTGTGGGGAGATACACAAATCCTGGTCCCACTTGTGAAGAATTCCCCACTGATGCAGGAAGTGACACTGCCCCTCAGCACGGGTGGTTTTCCGTAACAAGAGCAAGGACACATTCCTGCGCGTTGAGAGACTGCTAACTATTAACACAGTGCTGCATTTGGTTACTTCCTCATGCCTCATAATTCCACAGTGAAATTGGGGCAATTTTCACAACTACAAAACATGAACGAAACAAAATCAATCATTGTGGAAAATGACAGGCCCACGAGTGAGACCTTGCAGAGAAGTGGAGGTGCAGTCCAGGCGGCTGCAGCTGGGGTGAGCAGAGGGAGACAGAGGGGTTGCTCTAGCAGTCACAGGGCCCTTCCCGCATGGGGTTAAAACAGAACAGAGCCCCTCCTCATCCCGAAGGCCCGCCTTTCCTGTGCCTGAAGCAGAGCGGTCCCAGGTCCCAGGGCTCACAAGCAGTCACCGACAGACAACTGATGTGTAGGCCTTGACCCTCAGCGGTGGCTGGCGGTCGTGAGGGGGTGACAACAATCAGGTTTCCATGTAGATTCTCCTCCAGGTCTGAGGAGACAGGGTCATCCCCGCTGAGACGCAGCCCAGGCTCACAGCAGCATGGCCGGGCCCGTGTGCCCATGAGTGGGATGGGATCCTGCACTGGGATGGGGCTGCATGATCTTCCGTCCACACCGCTGCACTTAGTCATGGCTAGAGGCAATCACCACATCGGGCAAGACGGGTATGAGGAGGTCAGGGTGGCCAAGATGTGCGTCCTCAGAGAAGGTAACAAGGAGATCAGGCAGCAGGTGAAGAGGAGGTGACAACGTGCGGCGGGGAGCAGGAGGGCCTCACAAAGAAGACCCGCGACATGGCAGGGACCGGCTGCTGAGGAGAAACGTGTGGCGGAGGGACAGTGTGTGGAGAGGAGGTGTGTGGGGCCACCAGCCAGGTGGAGGGGTGCGGAGCAGGAAGGAGCCAGGATGGCAACAAACATGGCTGGTGATGAGTAGTTTCTTTTCCTCAAGAAACCTGCCCGTGCCCGTTTCCACACATGCCCAGGCCAGCCAAGGACACCACCGTATCCTGGAGAACATGACCACATGCAAGAAGCGGGGTACAGTGGCGCATACTTATAATACCTGCACCGGAGGAGGCTGAGGCAGGAGGATAGCAAGTTTAAGCTCACCCTGGGCACCTTAATGACTTAGCAAACACAAAACACAAAAATGAAAACTGGTCTGGGGATATAACTCAGTGAGAAGGCTCTTGGTTTAATGCCCACTACCACAGAACAAGTATGCACACAAACAAACAAACAAACGAAAAACCAAGACAACAATCCACCACAGACAAGGGTTTCCACCCAAGCTGACCTACCCCACTGTGCAGCCCAGATGCCTTTGTATCTTCCCCATTCACGGATTCAGCAAACCATAGATAAAAATACTCAGGAAAAATACTGTGTCTGCAATGAATGTTTTTCTTGTCTTTCTTCCCTAAATAGTGCAGCCATCCACACAGTATTTACCTTGTATTAGATATCTTAAGTAATCTAGAGACACAAAGAGGTTACAAGAAGTCTGCAAAGGCTGCCCTCTCCTAGTTAGGGTCTGAGCAAGGGAGACCCTGGACGACTCCTCTGCAGATGCTGAAGGACAACTGTATTGAAGCAAGGACACCAGGTCATGATATTTATCACACATAGACTGTCCTCATTTTGCTTTTTGGTGGAAGTTCCAGGAGGTTTTTGAATGTAAACTGCATCCTAAGTAACCGATAGGCAGTACCACATCTTTCCTTATGTTGAAGCCAAGTGAAGGGTGCAAGACATCTGGAAAGCTGTTGGGTTCTATTTTAAAGACAATCTGGCAATTGTGTGATAGCAGAGTTTAAGGTCTATCATGGAATTTACATGTGTTAACAAAATTGCATCATCCATGTAGAGAGCAAGAGTTATATCTGCCTCCCTGCAGTCAGCGGCATGCGTCTGGACTCTCAAAAGTGGAATAAATTATTTAGACAAGTGAGACAAAAGAGAGGTTCAGAACCCAAGTCTGCCTATGCTTTGCAAAATGTCCTCTTAGCTCATTCCATGAGCGTGTAGTTTTTGCAGAGGCATAAAGACACAGGATCTGAGAGCCTGCGAGCAATTAGTTCCATACTGAGTTCACAGACTTTGGCCCATAAGCGATCCACCAGAAAAATGACAAGTAAATAGCAATAAAAGTGGCAAATGTCACGTATGATGCTTGACAGACTCTCCCAGAGTGACAGCGAATGGTCCAAGGACCCATCACACACCATTGTGGTCCAAAGAGGGCCACCTTCGCTGCACAGGGAACACTAGGGGGAGGGAACAAGGGTTCTAATTTCTGTCAAGGAAACTGACATAAAGATTAGATGTTCACTATGGGCTAATCAATCACTAGTCAAATCACCAGTACAAAATCTGTGTAACATTAACTTATATACTCAACAGGAACATTTGAAACTGCCGTGCTAAATTAAACAGAAGCAATTACCTGCTCAGCCAATAATGAAGCTAAACTGGAATATGCGTCTGCAAATTCTGGGCCATATTTGATGGACTCCTTCAGCAGGGCAACAGCCTCTTCCTTTTTCTCCTGGGACCTACAGATAATAAGGGGGGGTGGGGAACATCTTTTATTAACATTTGGTTTAAATCTTTTGATTAGACTTTAAAAATCTCATTTCTTATTGGGCATGGTGGCGCATGCCTAGAACCCTAGCGCTAGGGAGACTGAGGCAGGAGGATCGTTGGGAGTTCGAGGCCAGCCTGGGCTACAAAGGGAGCTCAAGCCCAGTCTGAACTGCATAGCAAGACCCTGTCTCAAAAAGAAGAAAAAAAAAAATCTTTTTTTTTTTTTTTTTTTTTTTAGCAATGATTAGCTGGTTCATTCTGGGTTTTATTGTAGATGAGTTAAACTAGAGCATGCCTGGATCTGACGCTCCAAAGGTAAGTTTGTACCTTCTGTTTCTTGCTGTGCATAACCTTTCCTCTCTCCATTGTACTGGGGACTCCTTGGTATTGGGCTTTGTGGACACTGAGTAATCAGCATTGTCCTACTGGGCTAAATCCCCAGCCTGCTTTGCACTTCTTTTACTGGGTAGTTTACAAGTCAGTTAACAGAAAACACTGGTCTTCACAAAAACAATTCTGGAACATAACCTGGTGGCCCCAGAACATGTTTACAAGGGTATAGGAGAGGGTCTGTGCTCTGTTTCTACCACTGCAAGCTGATTTCCTAATGGTGGCTGAGTTGCCATCCAGGGACAAGCCAGGCCTGCCTGCCAGGGTTCATCTTTAGTTTTATGTCCAAGGAGGAAAATTTTGTTTGCCTGAGAGCAGGCAAACAATAATGAGCTTTTACTAAAAACCAGAGATGGTTCTGCCTTCCTGATTTGAGGCTTCTCCTGGAGATGGATTTCCAGTAAAAGAGAACTCAAGGCCTGGTGGATGTTCTCTTTCTGGACAGTACTGTAGGACATTTGCTCATTATCCTCTTATCAATGTCTCTGAGGTCAAAAATGTACCCTTGACTGCAGTAACTTTGCTGCTGATTCCTGCGAAGCGGGGTGGGGGGGTGGCACTGAAGAACAGAAACCCTGAACTACAGCCAGCACCAGCCTAACCGTCCCCGTCTTTACTGGTACCAGTGCAGGGCTGTGTGCTTACGTTTTTGTTATTCATCACTTAGCAACGACTACGCACCACACATTCTCATACATTTCCCGTAACATTATTAATGTAATTCTCACAACCATCCCATGTGGTAGGTATTATTGTTTTGTTATTACACTCATTTTTCTAATGAGAAAATCTGAATTCAGAGGAGCCACATGAGCTCTGTTCACATAACTGGCCTTGGGAGTCCACTTCCATCAAACCACACCCACTCCTTCTGACCACTGTGGGCCACCTCGTGAGCCAGCCGCTGCCCAGAGTCCCTGGCCAGCACCATCAGCATCTCTGGGAAGCCAGTCGGAAATGCTGAGTCGCAGGCCTCACCTGGGCCTGCTGCTCCAGACCCAGAATCTCCCAACAATTCCCAGGTGATCTGTACAGATCCCAAGATCCCAGCAGAACCAGGCAGCTGAGTGCAGCTCCTACAATGCCCTGCAAGTCCAGTTTCTGTATGATGAAGTTACAGCAAGGCAAAACTAATACTGACTCCTGCTTGAGCTCCTGTGTTGCAAGCAGCTTGTTACAAGTCAGTTTCGCCTAAGAGGGGATTTCCTATCCCACGCTTAGGGTGGAGTGGATGTGGGGGCAACGAATTCAACACAGACCTTGGACTTACGCAGGTGCTTAGTTATTTCCCAGCGGAGGGGGCTTCCACACTATCTTCTTAGCAGGATCTAACTAACTCCAAATAGATTCCTCATAACTTTGAAAATAAGAGGTTTAACATATGCTCTTAAGTGGGTCGTCCTTGGAATGTGGCTTTAAAGTCACATAGTAACATAATAAATTTGCGTTACAGCTGTCTTAGTGCTTTCTTGTTAAATTCACTCAGTCAACAAAACATGTCTGCAATACTCATGGAAGTGCGCTATGTTTACATACACACAGGTTTTATTCTAAAACATGCCTTGAAGTAATTCTTCCATTAACATGTTCTAAAAGTGAAAATGTATTTTTAAGAATTCTGGAAACGTGACCATTGATTTGCTGGTTATCAGCACTCTTCCTCCAAGGAGTTCCTAAATCTTTACTAACACGAATTTGGAAATCCTCCTAGAATCCAAAGGGCAATACAGACTTAGGGAGTTAGGGTGGAAATTAAGTCCCGCAGGACATATTTTAGCTGGACATTCTTCAAAATCAGCAGAGGAAAATCCTGTAACAATTCGATAGTAATGACTTATGCTACTCATTTGTCATAAGTTACGTGCATTAGAATGCAAACCTAGACCTTTCTGTGTGAACCCAGTGAGCTTAATGGCCACACACAGTATTATGAATATAAGGACCTGAGGCTGCCCATTAACATTCACGGGACACGACGGGACAAGTTAACCCCACAGCGAGCTCAGATTCCGTGTGAAAATGGCATCTCCAGAAACCTCTCCAGGGACTGGCAAAGGGTCTCATGCAATTGGTGTAGTCACTGAGTTTTGTGAGGTGCCAGGACTCAGGCCGAGGATGTTTCCCGGGTTCCGCCCCTGGGATGATGCTAGTTTGGCTTGGGAGTCTTGAGACTCCCTGGGCACCAGGGCTGACGGGTATGTCACCATGCTTTGTGAACAAAAGCCCATGCAGTTTCTAAGTGATCTTTTGTTCATTTGTGTTTCTGAAAGGCAGAGTCACAGAGAGGGTATTATTTTTATTTTATCATCTCCGGTGCACAATTTGGAGGGAGTGGAGAGAATGGCTGTAACCATGGCAGACAAACTCGTCTAAATGCAACCTTCCTTGGTTTATTTAGCAACACACTTCCCAGATAAGGACCAAACTTCACTTCAAACCACATCCGATTTTAGCAGCATCCCTTTTCGGATCCACACCATGGCACATATTCCCCTGATAACTATCCCGCCGCTTAAATCAGGGCAAGATTCCTAGAATTCCACTGGACTACTAAAGTCTAGAGTGCATCTTATTGTGTTTTTTGGTGTTCTGTTTTGTGCCTTTTTGAGATAGAGTTGTACCATGCATTTCAGGCTGGCCTTGAGCTCACTTTGCAGCTCGGGTAGGCCTCAAATGCACTGTGATCCTCCAGTGCTGGGCTTACAGGTGTGTGCCACCATGCCCAGCCTAGTGCATCTTATTTTGTTTTGCTTATTAACACCTTAGCTCACACATGTACTTTTAGTTGCTTTTCCTTTTACTACCTACAGACACTTGAAATTTCTCTAGAGCTTCACTTTCAGTGTATTCCCCTGCACAAAAATCTTCGGTGATGTTCGACTGTCTACAAATAGACTCTTAGTCTCTGGTATACAATGTGGCTCTGACCAACACCGAGGGACCCACTGCTCCTGCCAGACCAGGTGGCCCTGGGTATCAATTCTGTAGGACCTAAGGGGTTACCTGTTCCACTGATCCTCTCTCTACTGCACCTTAAAATCACTTGGGATTGCTTTTCTTCCCCCGATACTGGGAACTGAATCCAGCGCCTTTGCATTGAGCTATATCCCCAGTCCATTTCTCATTTTTAAATTTTAAGATAGGGTCTTGCTAGGTCACTAGGCTGGGCTCAAATTTGCAATCCTATTGCCTCAGCCTACAGAGTGCTGGGATTTCAGGCCTGCACTACTAGGCCCAGCTTGAGACTGCTTTTAATTCAGCTTGCATCTCTTAATAGGAGTCCTTTATGTTATGACCATCTGGATTTGAGAATCATGGCTGAATCCAACCTCCTTGACTTACAGTAGTGGAAACTGATTTACCCCGGACCCCAGGAAGAGGAAGACTCACCCCAGCCCGGTGCTCTCATTGGGCATTCTTGCCATGACCTCACTGAGGGTGTCTCCCTCCTCCTCAGTCAATGTCCTCACCAGATCTCCTATATGTATAGCACAACCAGACAAGAACTCTAATGTACACGTAGGCCTGTGCCTGTGAGTCTGTATCTATGTCCATATAGGTCAAGGGTCCCTAAATCTGAAAGTCTCAAATCCAAAAATGCTCCAAAATCTTAACCCTTTCAAATATCTCTCAAAGAGTTTTAGATTTTGAAGCAGTTAGAATTTTGGATTTTTATGTTAGAGATGTTCAATCAGTAAAATCTGTGTGAATATTTTAAAATCTGAAAAACTTGTAAATCTGAAACACTTGTGGCCCTGAGCACGTTGAAGTAGAGTACTCAACTGTGTGTCTGTGTCAATTTTATAGCCACATCTGCCTATGTCTATGTGTGCTGCGTGTGTGTCTCCACTTAAAAATACGATGGTAGGGACCTGCCTTCAAGAATCCCGTCCTGGTCTCCCAGGGCCAGCTGCCCTTGGCTCTCCCTCGCCACCCTTGACGAGCTGCCAGTGTGGCAGCTCTCTCCTCCTCCCAGGCCCACCCCGCCTCCTTCGGGTACAGGTCCACCCATCAGGACTGTACCCCAAGTACAACAGTAAGGTACGCAACTCTGGCTGGACATTCTTCAAATGCACGATTTATCTTAATGCTCATTATGTGTTATGAGATTTATACAATACCAGTAACTACTGTCCCAACCGAAATTACAAACTGAGATTGACACCTCAAGTGGTTCACCCCATACCACAGCTACTGTAACCACAGGATGCCAAGTGACAACTTCGAGCCCATCTGTACACCAATGACTGCACTTGCACTGCTGGGTTCACTCTGGGAAACCTTCTGCAAGCACTCTGTGACCATCACGAGGCTGGAGCCCCTTCACGGGCAGCATCTTAGCCCTCTGACCATTTTTTAAATCCTAAAGATTAGTACTGCAATCTGTTCATATTACAAATTCAATGACTGCACTTGGTTACGATAATTAAAAATTTTTTTGAAAATGTATGGTTTTATTATTTTCTTTACTTCTAGATCCATGTAAACATTAAGTGAGTTTTTGATATTCTGATAAAATTTGACAGGGAAGCATAATACAAGTAGGCATTTCATATCTTTGGCTCTATACTCTTTCATTTTTACAGATGTGATCTTAAGGAAGAAAGAAACAGACCACACCTAACTTGGAATCACAAGCATGGCGTCCTGTTACCGGGCACTACCTCTTGGCAGGCACTGTGAAATAGCGCAAAGAGCAAGCTCAGAAGCTGGCAGCACAGGGCTGACCCTCCTGTGCCTCAGGCATATGGCAGGGAGTACTGCATATATTTTGCTTTTAACATCATTCAATGCTTCTAAAATCACCCATAGCATACTATATTCACCCTTCTTAATTTTCAAAATAAAGGAGAATGTGGAGTTGTTGAAATTTTCTCAAGTAACATACCTCTACATGTCAAATTTCACAGAAAAAGATTTCAATTAGGTGTTGAGTGATCTTTCTTCGTGTGTAACCACCACAGGTCCTCAGTATAATAACCTGCATTAGCAGCATTGTATTAAAATGTAAAATAATATGAGGAACAATCCGGCCGAAGCCCCAGGCACCCCACACTATAAGAAGCATGGTGGTGAAGAGGCCACCAAGAAGAGGACCTGCACCTCAAGGGAGGGACTGCTGGCAAGGTAGAGGAAGGGTGGAAAATCGCAGGCCATTCGGAACCTCTTCCTCAAGCCAGCATACAAGTGTGAAGTAGCGCCTTCCGTGCTAGAGGGGCAGGCACCACGGGGGGAGGCAGAACACTTCAAACAGACAGTATGAAATCTCTGAATATCGAAATTACCTAAGCACTCCCCTGAATGCCTCACCCAAGGGCCAGTGTCAGAAGGTATTAAAACTTCCTCATGTGTTCATTTTGGCTCTGTGGTGAGTAATTTAGAAAAATCAGAAGCTCATTATCTATGCCAGCCCCATCTGTGTGGGATTTCCTTGTGAGCCATTGTGACCTAAATGACAGGTAGAACAGAGAGGAAAAATATTACAATAACATTTTCCTCTGAACTAATCAAATCTGTGACACGGTTGCTAAATCCATGGTTGGTGTCTCTGAATCACAGGAAAAAGCCTGAGTTAACTAGCCCACAACTTCTGAGCAAATAAACAAAAAATCCAGCATTAGCACACCTGCTGTCCAGTCAGCCACGAATGGACAGGACACAAACACTGCAAAGCTCCTCGGAAACTCTGATGACGAACTCAGGCCTCTGTGGCTTCTTCTGCAAAGCCCTCAGCAGGCGCTGCTGAAGCCATGGACAGGAGAAGGCAGGGACAGGGACAGTCGCTCCTCAGCACTCTCCCTATTCCTGTCTGCCAGGCACAGCCATTGCATGAGCAACTACTGTCTTCCACAGCCTAAAACACTGTCTTTATCACGTCTCCCTTTCTGAAATTTCAGTGCCTAAAACTCCCTAGGCAGTCTGTAAAACACAGGACTCCAGGCCTCTGAAGCTTCAGTAGGTCTTCAGCGCAGCCCAGGAAAAAAAATTTTTTTGCTTTTTGCACTGCTGGGGATTGAACCCAGAGCCCCATGCACCCTAGGGAAATGCTCTTCCACTGAGCTACATCCCCAGTGCTCTTTTACATTGAGACAGGGTTTTCCTATGTTGCTAAGGTTAGCCTGGTACTCAGTATGCTCCTGCCTCAGCCTCCCAAGCAGCTGGTATTACAGCTCCACTGTAATACCACTCACCCTGGCAGAATAACCATTCTTAACCTAGTGAAGCCCCACAGATAACTCTGCTGAGTATGGTCTTCACACTGCAAGGACTGGTGTGTGGGGTTTGCCTGATCACCAGAGGTTCAGTGTAATAGGATCGTGAAAGCAAAACGGAGAACAAGAAGGCATCCTGCACTAGGCTGGCTGCAGAGAAAGGTCCCGGCAGGCGGTCGTGCCTCCCTGCAGGTGCCTGCCTATGCCCACCCAGAGCTTGGGGCAGCAGGCTGGGGGGGCGCACTGTGGAGACTACAGGCAGCAGAAGTAGCTGTGACTTGGATGCACAGCTGTGAATGTCGTCCTCCAGGTGGCCTGTGACATCCATATGGGCACCCTTAAGGTAACAGAAACCTTGTCGTGTGGATAGGTAGCAAAATTCTCTTTAGTTTCCTCCCAGAAACTTCCAAAAGGCTTAAATCCCTGAGACTGGGTTACTGGGATCAGTCACAACCACGACTGGTTTCATAAGAGAAACACAAAGCAGAAATTACATCTTAGGGATATAGCTCAGGGGCACAAGCCCCTGCCTGGAAAATGCAAGGTCCTGAGTTCGATTCCGCGTACAAAAAAATTACATCTTGTTCAAAATGCGCAGGGAGCCCAGCTTCACAGGGAACCCCGATCCCCACACTTAGTGGGATGCTCCTTCTGCGTGTGAAGTAAAAACACTTGCATCCTTTCACTCTCCTGGCTCGGTTCCAATGACAGATATTTAGCAAAAGCAAATGAAGCCTCACCACGCATTCATCCCATAATGAAGGGACTTGAAGTTTGTCGATTTAGAAAACTTCCTACATCATTCCTATCTACAACCTCACGACACATTCACTTAAACTGAAAGGAGATGCTTGCTTTAAAAAAGTATTGACATTTGGGGAAAAACTGGGAAATGCCAGTAACAGAAGTAAATGGACTTGGTGATCTACCTGACAGCTACCAAGTTTCCCACTGACAATGTGAGATCGGAGTTTCTGCAGCCCTGTTAATGACTTCTCCTCTGTTGGGCATTTTGTTGCTGTTTCATGTTGTTACAGAATCCAAAGCTGGTGCTGCTCACAAATGCAAAGGAGTATGTGATGTTTTCCTTTTCTTCTTGGCAGACAGGCTTTCCCAGCTCTGCTAAAGAACTGAATTGTGAAAGTCAACTTGTAAACAGCTGGCTAAGTTGATCTTTTCAAGGCATGCACTTCCTACCGCTCTGTGCAGAAGCAGAAGAAAGTTGGACATATGCTGTGTAGCTCTACATTCACGTCTACTGAGCAGGCCTCCAGTACCGCAATGGACAGAGAGCGCCTTATTTATTTACTGAGGTTCCCCCAAATTCTCTGCTTCACATTTTACAGAAGTCAGACACAGAGTCAGGAGGACATATTCATACTATACTAGTAAAGAATAAACAATAAACAAGATTTTTTTTTCCGATTCAAAGTCATACTCCTGATACCTAAATTTCAGACAGTAGATCTTGTAGCCTCTCTACACACCTTCCCCAGCTGTGAGCAGGAGCAGACAGACAGAGAGTTCTGGTCTGTCCGGGTCCAGGCACAGAGGCTGCCACAGACTGGGTCCCCGGGCAATGCTCGTCCTGAGTCTTCTTCATTCCTTTGAAACAGCTCTTGTGTCTTTACTGTCTGTTTTGCACCCAGCAGCCAGACACCTATGCACAGGTGGCCTTGCCCCTGCACACGCAGGAATCAGCTGTGTGTCACAGGGGCATGGAGGGGGCAGGCAGTGCTAGTCCCAAGCCAGAAGGACTTCAAAGCTCAAAAGCAGCCCCCAAAGCATATCGCATTAAAGTGGAAAGCCAGTCCTAAGCCTGCATCATTTCAAAGCCCACTCACAAATATACTGAACCCTCTGCAGATCAGAGGAAAACATCAAAACAACGCTCCAATGCCAAGAACTGGGAGAGAAAGGACAGGAGACAGCAAAGCTTAGCCAGGGGTGCATCTGCCCCACATACGAAGGGCTCCTGTGGTGATCCCTGGTGCCAGGCTCAGGCTGGTTGGGGACTCCACTAAGCCAATGGCTTGGGTTCAGTGCTTCACCTCTAGGAGCCTCCTGGCTGGGGCTGTGAAAGATGCACATGAACTTTGCCTTCCAGACCCCTGTGAGCATGGAGTCAATGTAACTGCATGGTGTGCTCCACAGTCTGATCCAGAGGAGGACGCAATGCATGTGAGCCCCGCCTACTCCTCCCCTTCCCACTGTACAGTTAGAAGTCTCACTGCCCACCTGTCAGAAAAGTGGGCTGCGGCCACAGCACAGGTCCTACTTCTGATAGAAAACGCTCAGGTTCTTGCCTGGTGGTCATCTACTCACAGTTTCATGAGGATGCTAGAAACCTGTAGTCACAGAAAGCTCTAGGAGATCCTTGCTCCTGGAGGGTTCTGTGGGATCTGAGTGTCCTAGCCTGGTTTTAAGAAAGCATCTGAGTCTTGGAGAAGTTGATTATTGCCTGTCTTGGTTTCTTTTCTCTTGTTGCTGAGACAAAATACCTGACGCCCAGAATTAAGGAAGGAAAGGTTTATTTGGCTCAATTTGTGGAGGTTTCAGTCCATGCTCAGCTGGCTCCAAGGCAGGGTGGCACATGGCAGAGGGCAACAGTTCAGGGCAGCAGAAGACAGCAAAAGCAACAAGAGCAAAAGGGGAGGAGTGGCAGCGGGCAGCCTCTTTCCCTCTCTTATATTGTATGCAAACTACCCGCCCCAGGGGCAGGTGTAGCCGTAATTCCAACACTGGACCATGAATCAATCATAAATCTAGCAGCCTGTCCCATGACTGCATGAGGATTTGGGGGGACATGCAGATACAAACCATAACAGTGCCTAAAGCTGAACAACAGTACGAACTAACTGTCTCACTACTGACTAGATACCAAGAAGCTTAGCTTCCAATTGGAAATGAGAAATTATGTCCTTGCATTACAAGTAATTCATAATAATTCAGTATTATCTTTATTGGGTGCCAAGTCCTATGTTAAGTCTTTACATATGTTATAGTGCTTAGTACTCATGAAGGATATAGTTACTCCACTAGGTACAGAAAAATTGGAGGTACTAAAGGAAAAAGTGCTCACCCAAGCCCATACTTGTACACAGCAGAGTGGAGACTCAAGCCCCCTGCATTCTACCAGCTGCTACTCCAAGGAGAGCACGGATGACAGGAAGTGCTGGCTGAGAAGTCCCACTGCACAGCTGAATGGTGCACAGCCCTGTCCCAGCTAGTTCCTGACTCGTGGGAACGTGATGGTATCTGTCTTTTGATGGCCCTCAGTGGACAGGTCCAGGAGACACGAGGAGGTACAGTGACAGCTGCCACTCAAGTTCAGCCAGGCTAAGGGCACAGACAGCCCTGCTGTGATCCCCCAATGTCTTATGGGCTTCGAAGGCGACTGGACTGTGAATCCACTGATGAGTTAGGCAGTGGGGCCTGGAAAAGAAGGGGGTCCCTAAGGGCATGACACAAGAAAGTGTAGTCTCTTCCCTGGCATCTCTCTGCTCTGACTGCTGGCTGCCATGGGTACAGCGGCTGTCCTTCACCAGGCCCTTTCTCCAAGGCTGCTTCTGCCTTGGAGCCCATTGACCATGGACTGAGCACAGCGAAACCATGAGTCAGAAAACACTTCCTCCTCAAAGCTGCAAGTTTGGGGCATTGTGTCTGAGCAATGGGAAAGTGACCAGTACATGTATCACGCTTCCCAGTGGACAAATAACATGGCAGGAGAGCTTGAGGCTAGGGAATGGGTCCTGTTTGTAGAAAACAGGAATAGGAGGGAGATGGGCAAAACTGGTAGGCAGCCACACCAAGAGGGAGCAAAGCCCTAAAGGCCAGCTCTGCTTCCCCACAGGAACAGGCCCTGCAGCTTGCAGGCAGACACAGGTCCGGGAAACATGGGGAATGCATATGCCCCTTGTCTGTCCTTTGTCTCCTCCTGGTCTACATCATGTATTTTTAGACACAAACACTTTGGATAATCTCCAGCAACCTTTAACCTGAGATTAGATTCTGTGCAAGAGAAATGGGTCTCTTGCTGGGCCCAGACAGAAAGCTGAGGGGCTTGGTATCTAAAGTAAGACGCCAAAGGAAGCCAAAGGAAGCTGACAGTGAGGCTCCTGGCAGTCTTCCTCTTTAAGCCAGTTTTCCTGTGATCTTCATCTTGGCTCACCCTTAGCCACTCTACAGCACAGAAGCTTGAGGGGATCAGACTTGGAGTGACTCCAGGGAAGATGAAGGTAGGGAAGGGATGGAAGAGGATTTTCATGACAAACTCTCGTATCTGACAAAGCAGCCTGGTACTTTTGTTTTTCCTTTGCTGGAAATATTTACACAGGGGAAGAAAATGGTGACATTCCGATGTCCTCACGAGAATGTAAACCAAAGGAAGCTCTCTTGTTCAGTTTATAGACACAGTATTGCCCATGCAGAGCAACCTGGCCGCAGCAGCACTTTCTGCATCCATTACAGCAGAGGACGACAGGGCACCGTCCTTGCAAGCTATGCTATGGACTTAAAACTGCCCCAGCTTGACTCATTAGCCATCATGGTACAGATGCGTACGGTTGTGGGGAAGGGACACCCACAAAAACAGTTTAAGAACTAGCAATCTGTTCATGACAAGTAACTCCCGAGTTTTGAAGGGGGCAAACATCCTATCACTTCCTAGATCATTCAGTCTTGGTCAGATACTGACTATAAGATGAGCAAAGGTGACTTTAAATAAACTCTAAGAGTTTTAGCTTTAAAATCCTGGTAGTAGCCTTAGTAAATGTAGCTTGGCAGGTTAGTATTTCTCCTATCTGGACAGAGGGCTGGGAACTGAGGAAAAGGGCGCAGGATTATGGCAAGTCCTGGTGTTTTGGGTGTGTGTGCACGCACTGGACGCTCAGTGACCTTCTCAGAGACGCCCCTACATCCACAGGGAGGATGGAAAGAGCAGGTACTGGCGATAGAAGAGCTCAACAATGCACCACAGCACATGCAGTGAAGACTTCAGAAGCTGGAGGTCAACAGGGTCACACTCTCCCGAGGAGTCCCGGCGAAGAGCTGGAGCGTGGCCCTGGCGCAGGGCTGTGGCACAGGGCCAGGGAAGGCCGAGTGCCAAGTGCGAGCGCATCATCCTCACAATCTGCTGAGCGAGGAGGGCCCGAGGGAGCAGCGGCACTGGGAAGACTGGCGAGGGGGGCACCGGCGTGTGGAAAACCTGCAGCTGAGTGCACGCCCACGGACCAGTGGGGAGGAGAGTCAAGCACTCGGGGATTTTACAGCGACGGTTGCATTAACAGCTGAAGTACAAAGAAGCAACACCACCAGTGGCACACAGGACATGGAGCAGCGCAGCTCTCACTGCCTGTGATGGAATGAAAACGTACTTGGAGACCTGTTTGGCAATTTCTTAAAATATCCTAGAAATTGTTAAATCATAATTCTGCTCCTGTGGTATGTACCCAAGAAAAATGAATGAGAAGAGAATGAATGAATAGTCACGACAGCCTTACTCACAACAGCTAAAGCCTATAAACAAGTCAAGTATCCGCCCACAGAATTGAGATAAAATGCAGCCCATTAAGACAGTGAACGTGACTCAGCAATAAAAATCTGTAAGAGAAAGGATGACTCACAGTTAATCTGAGGGAAAACATCCCGATGCCAGAAGGTGCACATCAAATGACCTTCTGTAACAGAAGTTCTGAAACAGGAGAAACAACTTTATGGTGTAAAAATATCACAAGAGCGATTGCCTCGGGCAGGGAGATGCTCTGGAAAGAAAGCTGAGGGCTCTCTCGGACATTACCCATGTCAGGCTGGGGATCATTACAACAGTATCTAACACTGCCAGAACTCACTGAGGCAACACTGAAGATTTGTGCATTTTATTACGTTAGCTATGTCTCAATTCTCATTTAAAAAACCATACACATAAACACAGGTGCAGGCACCTGCTTTATTAAGGGGTCAAGAGCCTACCCTCCACAGGCAGCAAGTGAAGAGGACATCTGGGGACACAGGACGATGAGGGGCGTGAAGGGAGGGTGTCGTCGTCCTTCACCTAGAATGGCTCAAGCTCCTCAGTGGAGGTACAGGGTGCAGTCATCCTCTAGCTGTGGCAACGAGCGCTGGGGGTCAGGGACACAGGAGACATTAAGCCCGCCCATGAGGGATGACTGTCCTATGTCTCTTAACCCCCATCTGAGGTTTTTGGGGAATGTTCTCTTTAGAGTTCTGTGATCACATTCAACCATATGTGCACTTTCTTCTGAAGCACCTGATGGATTGGTTGATGGTCCAGGGAGGATTTTCCCACAGGAGTGAACTCTGCTTCTTGGGGTGGGGTGGTAGTGTTGAGAAACAGTCTCAGGTATCACAGAGGCTGGTGGTCTCTTAAAGCTCAACCTTATCTAGGCAAATACTATCCTGTAGCACTTCACTGGGGGGAGCGAATGATTAGAAAAAGTCAAAAAAGATTCCTTATAAAGTGAGATGATTATGAAAAACAAAGTTGAGAGATGCTGATAAGTAAAGTGAAACGCAGGTTATGAGGTGTCTTAGGTTGGCCTCATCAGGGAAGTAAATGACCCTCAAGGCAGTGAAAGAGGAGACTGGTTGGGATTCGGGCCCTAGAAAATGATAAGTCGGTGGTGGCAGCCATGCTGGGGGCTGCCCGGCGCAGTGCTGGAGAGGAGCAAGCGGGAGCGTGGGTGACAGGTACAGTCACTAACATCCCTACTAAGGTGGCACACAGGTTGGTAAGCAGGGGCAGTCACCGCACTGTGCTCTCCGTCCTGATGCTGGCAGAGGACGGACAGCAGCTGTGAGAGGGCAGGAGAGGACAGAGGTGGTACTGTGAGATGCTGAACCGGGCTCTAAAGTAGCTGGACGGAGCATTCACTCCCTTACAACAGTCCTCCAGAGGAATCCTGGAGCCTCGGTTTCCTCAGTGGAACTGGGGATCGAACCCCAGTCCTCAGGCATGCTAGGCCCAAAGCCTGCCAATACAGTACACCCAGCCCATACATCTGCTGGTGTGGTGGTGCACGTCTGTAATCCCAGCGCTCGGGAGGCTGAGGCAGGAGGATCATTGCGAGTTCAAGGCCAGCCTGGGCTACAAAGTGATTTTAAGACCAGCCTGAACTGCATAGTGAGACCCTGTCTCAAAAAGACAAAAAAATAAAAAAATAAAAAGAAGTAGCTGGGAGGAGACCTAGAGACAAGCATGAGTGGGGCGAGGACTTGGGGAGACGGTGTAACCGGGCTGGGACCAGAGATGAGTAAGGTGGGAAGTAACCTGACTGCGAATAGGTCCCCAGGGGTGGGAGTGGGGACTCACCCCACCGGGATGCAGCTGCTTTGCCTGGTCTGCGGAGTAACGAGAACGAGAGAATAAACAGTGGCCCTCTGTGCGACACTGCACTGCTCAGGACCTCATTCCCCTCCTCCGGACCCACGCAGACTCCCTGCAGGGGCGCCCTCTGGGAGAATCGCACTGCGGACACTCAGTGCTCCTACAAATGAACTCATGTCAAGAGAAGGGCGTTATGTTTCTTTGCCACTGGATGGGTGTCGGGTGCTCTCTGGGATGCACTCAGAAAGCAAGGAGGACAGACGTCTACCTGAATGTACAAAGCTCCTTTGTATGACATACAGGGTCCGTGTCCACCGTGAGAGCTAAGGGGAAACACATCCCAAACACGGAAGCTTGTCATATAGATAGTGACTGCCCTTCTGGCTGTGTCCTAATATTTTTTAGAAATTAAGTTTTTCTAAGGAATCTGACTGAAGAAAATGTTTGCTGTCGTCCAGTTCACCTGTGCAGCTCAATCACTGGACTTTCCCTTCCACTTGTGGCTCGCTCAGTAGGTTTCTGTGGTACTCCTCTGTCCTGCGGTGGGAGCCGAACGCAGCCGTGACAGTGCAGGAGCAGGATGCGACTCTGCAAGCGGCTCTTCTGATGGTCCCGGCAATAAGCACTGCAGCTACTTAAGAGCTCACAGAAATGTTCCCATACCCTCACTGTGTTCTCTCGAGCCCCGTGGGCTTCCTCTCTGTCCAGCCATAAAAATTTATGCTAATCGTGTGTATTTTTTCTCCTTTGTTTTTGTTTCTTCTTTACATTTTAGTTTGTAAATAAAAGCAATAAAAAATAATATAAATAAAAAATGCCAGTATGGAAAGCTATTCCCATCAAGCTCTCTCAGGTAAATGTGCTGCCCGGAAGAAGGCAGAGGTGGGCTTCATGGTCCCACGCACCGGCGTAAAGAGGGTGGCTGCAGCACCCAGGGAAGTCTACTGCTGGGAACGGGTCTCAAGCCCTCTGTCCTGTAATCCCGGGAATTCAAATGAGCTGCTCTCATCCTGCTGGGATTCGCTGACAGCATCGTTATCTTAGAGTTTCTGGCCCAGACAGAGGCTTACATTTCTGTCAAAGTTCAGGTTATTAACAATACAGCAACCATGAGCCACACGTGGCTGATGGTCCAAAATAGCGAAACAGTAACTATGAGCCACACGTGGCTGATCACCAGAAACATGGCCAGCCTGAGGGGGGCTCTAAGAGGGAAACATACACTCGATTTCAGAGATCCAGCACAAAAAGGATACACACTAGCTCAACAGTTTTAATTTTAAAATTATTTAAAAATATTAATTACATATTAAAGTAATAATTTCTCACGCTGAGGTTAAATAAAGTGTTATTACAGCTTGTGTCACCTCTGCATGTTTTGCATTCCACGCCCCGTGCTCACTGTATCTCCAATGGAAGCGCTACTTCAGGCTGCTGTTCACCTTGGAGGCTCCAAGGAGGCGGGGAGCACGGTGGTTAAGGGCCGGGACACTCAGCCCAGACGGGCCCGGCTCCACCTCCTGTCTCCTGCTCACCTCCCAAGGCACTTGGCGCCCTGCTTACCTTTGCTAAATCTGCATGTCCTCATTGACAAACGGGAGCAATGATGGTCCGTCCTGCTCAGAGGTGATCAAATCTAAACTGCTCAAATCTAGAGATGACTTGAGTTCTTAGAATGAGGATTAAACCGTACATAGAAGAGCACAATTTTTAAAAGTATACAATTTTAATAACACAAGTTAACCTGAGAAAGAAATAGGGTGCAAATCTCAAATAAATATCAAAACATCAAATCAACCACATTTAAAATATTCTTTATTTTTCTTGCTTTTGACCCATGGCTACTGGCTCAGAAACAGACTAAGTAGAAGCAAAACTCAGAGTTATCTAAATGTAGATTAGCTCTTCTTTCTCCTGGGTCACCTGTCTCTGTCACTCAGCAATGCAACCTTAGCATGATGTAAACCACTTTTATTGTTCTGCACAGAGACAGCTATGCCGGCCTTCTCCCAGAAAGCAATCACACAACTGCATGGCGTGGCGGCACATGCCTACAATCCCAGCACCCTGAGAGGCTATGGCAACATGTTCATAAATTCTAGTGCAACCTGGACCACTTCACAATGGGGTGGGGGAGGTAGTGTCTCAGTGAGAAAGAAGAAAGAAAGAAAGAAAGAAAGGAAGGAAGGAAGGAAGGAAGGAAGGAAGGAAAGAAAAGGACCAGGGATGTAGCTTGGTGCAAAAGCCCTGGGTTCAATCCCCAGTACCCCTTCAATCAAATCACAGGTAACCAGAGAGTTTAACATGAGGTAATTCCTGGGTTGGGGAAGCATGGTAGCGGAACGTGAACAGGACAAGGTGTGCAAGGCCAGGCATTAAGCCCTGCGTCAGCCACAGCCTAGGCCAAGGTCCCATGAGCTCCCTGAAGGAGCCCTGGAGATGAGTTTTCCATCTTCATACACATGCCACTTATCTGCAAACTGGAAGCGTCACACAAATATTAACAATTAGTATCTCTTTAATCTCTTGGGCTGTAAGATTGACCCACACTAGGATACTGAGCGGGCAGAGGGTGAAAAGGGTGCCTTTTACATGACAGTTATTAGGACCTCTGCTTCCTCTCCTTCCCTACGCAATATAGAGTATCATCAAAATAAAGGTACTCAGGAAATGCAATTTTACAGTGATGCCCTTACATTTGGCTTTTTTGCCAAAAAAATACTTATCAATATGATTTCTGAAACCAGTAGTATAAAATCTGGGTACCCAAAAAGACACTGACAGGATTTTATCCAGTCACTCAGTTACTGTGCCATAGTGGGGCATACAGATACAACAGTGACCGTAAAATATGAGTCCTTGGACTTACACGTACAGAAGCAGCACTCATAGAAAGCATTAGAGCAAAACAGAAGTGTCATATCCACCCGGATCTGGTCTCTTTGCTGACTGGAACTCGCTTACTCTCATCTTGGCCTTGTTACTGTTTTTAAAGGAGCATCTGAGAAACACTAAACTGTCTTTCTGCCCCCGCTGAGTATTCTCCATTCTCACGTTTCTATCAGTCTTGACAATGTGAACTAATTTGAAAAAATAAGTCTCTTCATACTTTATTTCTTTTACTTTACTGAGTAGTGTTCTTTCAGCTGTATTTCAGCATATGGATAAAGCCACTCTTAAACGTAAAACTTCAGACCTAAGAGGGTACCTATCAGCTCATACAACATTAAATTATTCTGTGATTTACTCACCCAAATGCTTCTATTGAAATGATTAAATAAAAATATGCATTACCATTGAAATTAGTAAGAAGTATCAATACTTACATGAATATGTGAAAGTCAAGGAGCAGATGAGAAGGAAAAGAAGAGGCACCTTACTGAGTTATGGCCACAAGGAGGACACCCCATGAAGTAGCAGATAAAAAACACAGTCAGCCATCAAAGGCAGGCAACCAAGTGCGCTCTCCAAGTTTAGAAATGGAAAACAATCGGTCAGTGTGTGGACTGTTAGCATTCCGACAGGACAGACAAATACACAATTACTGTCTGATTCAAGTCATTTTCATCTTCTACATTTCCATCTTTGATGTTTTAAAGTTTTTGCTAAATTTTGAAGCTAAGTTCTATAGCCACTACCACTGTTCTGCTATTGCCATGACCAGCAATGGGCCTAGAGGTCACATTAATCAAAACGCAGTAAACCTTTCCTTTAGTCTTGGGTAATACTGACAAGCACTGTCTACCTTCACCAGTGCAGTGAGTGAGAAGCTAGCACCGGGGATGGGGGTCGGGGAGCAGGGGGTGGGAGGCTCAGTCCAGGACTAGGAGGGAAACACCACTACTCATTCCAGGGCTCATCCCCGCAGCTTCCCTTTGCTTCTTACCTGCAACCAACACCAGGTGTGTGTGGTTATGTGCCTGGTTGCATCTTTAAGGAACACTGCTTTTCCCAAAGTATATTATGAAACATTTGTAATGAAAAATGCCAGAGAGCAGGTAGAGGGAGAGAGAGACAGAGTCAGAGACAGAGAGAGACCAAGAGACAGACAAAGACGTACAGAGACAGAGAGAGAAAGAGGGAAGCAGAGAAAGAGAGAAGAAGGAAGGAAGGAGAGGGAGACAGACTGGCTCAGTCTGTTTCCTTCTTGAAAATTCACAAGGCACATCAGCATACTAAAGCTTCCTGCAATAAAAGGAACCACGCCTGCTTAAACCCAGGATATCACATCTAAGTTGGTTTGGTCAGATAAGCCGTCCCCATCCCTCCCCTTACAATCTAGGAACGTCTCCTAAAACTAGTATTTCCAGAAAGACTCTGGGAGATACTCTCTGACGAGTAGAGAGGAGGACGAGCTGAGATGAATACTCCATTCTCCCTCAGTTTGGAAACCCCTTAGCTCCAGAAGAGGCCGTGCAGGACAAGGAAAAGAGCGTGGAGAGGGGAAGGGTTTCTTGTAACGGAGGCCGCCTGCTCAGGGTGATGAGCCACTTACTTCAGGAGGTTCCCGAGGTTGAAGAGTGCCCGGCTGTGCTGTGGGTGGAGCTGCAGGGCCCTCTGGTAGTAGCGCTTCGCCTCTGCGGCATCTCTCGTCAGCGTGCCCAGGTTGTTCAGGGCGCTCGCGTGGCGCGGGTACAACCTGCGAGACGGGAAGTGGTGAGCCACGCAACTCTGAATTCTTCCCTCCCTGCAACGGTCTGTGTCACATCTTAGAGGTTGGCCGTTTCTATAGCTCAAAGCTAATAAGCACACCCTTGAGATGCAGGGGTACAAATAAATATCTTCCGAACACAGCAGTAAGTACTAGTAAATCTATCAGGATTAAGTAACTTTTTGTCCATTAGGGCCTCCAATTACTCCTTGACTTCTGTGATAAATTCTTCCTTGCCTCAGTGGAGGGGCTACAGAGGCACTTTTTTTATTAGACCCAGCCTGCCATGTAACATGTCCCAACCAAATAAAGCACCCAAAACGGCTCTCCGTCTTGGCTTTCTTTTTCATTTGTTTTCTTTTTTCCCCTTCATTTCTTTTTCATTTCCCTTCACCCACTGCACTTTGGTTCCACCTAGCTGGATATAGTTTCTGGAATAAAAACCCTGAAAATTTAAAACACTTAAAAATAAAAAGTTAAAGAATGCATAATGAGGGTGAAAGCAGTGTTCTCAGTGTTCTCGGAGCAGTGAGAACAGGCATGGGGTGTGCCGGTGTAACCAGATTTATGCTGCTGACAGGGAAAGGAATCCACCTACTTCCTCACTTCAGAACTGAACAGGACCTAAATCAGCGCAGCTACACAACGCGGGTGTTCCTGACACATTTGGGAAGATGCCTTCAGCAGTCTAGGAGGGTGGCTCCATCTCTGTCACCAGCGGACTGTCCCTGGGTGAGCCCGTGCAGTGAGGTGGCTCTGAACGCAGACAAGCCAAGATAACACCCACGGTGGTAAAAATAGAAGCTGGACCTGTCATGCTTCTTGACACTCAAATGCCATGCTGGCCTACCTGTTCTAACCTTGAAAGAAGGTCATTTTAATCTGGGGGCAGAGCAGTTCTGATATTGAAAAGCCAAGGAAGACTACGTTGCTTTAGTATTTTTGCTCAACCCAGAGCTTCCTGTTTCTGTGACCGCCACCCCACTCCTGCATGGAGCAGAACCAACATCTCTGATAGGATCCTAGAAGACAGTTTGGAAGGCGTCTCTGGAACGACCAGGGGCAAAATCATTTCAGATTCATCCTTTCAAAGCCACAAAACTCTTTCTATCCACAGAGGCTTTGGATACGTTTGGGGGAAAGGTATTTACAGGAAATCATGCAAAAGCAAGTAGGCACGCCCAGCCTGTGTGCTATGTCTGTTCCTCTCTGGACAACTTCAGTGTTGCCAGCAGCGGCCCCTGGACACTGAGCCCCACGGTTGCTGGGTGAGTGCTCAGTGCCATCCATCAGAGACTGTACCAAAACAGATCAGAGCCACGTGAAAGGCAAAGGGTGCCAGTGCACCATCCATCACACCATGCTCAGAGGAAGTCTCGAGGAGCTCGGGGTGCTGGAAGCCAGAGCAGAGCATATGACACCCTGGACTCCAATTCTAGACAAGTTCTCTTTGTAATGGTGACAGAGGTATCTGTGTGGGAGTGCAATTCCCATGCGTCTCAGGGGCTCCAGCGCTGCAGTGATAGAAACCATACCTGGGACCAGGGCTCTCCTTGATCTCAGAAGAGGTAACTGCTCCACACGTCCTGTTTCCTACACTACCTAGGCTCTGGAGTCTGCAAGGCCAAGCATGCGAGGAGGACAGGCTGACCTGCACAGGAGCACCACACTGCGGGCAGCTGCACACTGCCGGAAGGCACTGCTGCTCTGCCAAAGCTGCTGGGCTGGGCTGGTCCTTGCCAGCTGCTTTTCAGCCCAGCTCCCCAGACCCTGTGCCTACCCAGGATCCCTGCATGTGAACAAGCGCTGTGGACTTCCAGGGCCCACTCAGAAATGACACCTCTTAGTCAGAAACAACTTGAGTCTGCAATGAACTCTCTCCATCAAGAGGAAGGCGGGAGAAGGGCAGCACCAACATGCACAGAAGCACTGTGAGAGAAGAGGCCTGAGGTTCTGTGCACCGAGAAGGGAGGTCTGCAGCTGCAGGAGGCTCCAGAGGAGAGTGGGATGTGCCTTGGTGAGGGGCCCCAGGTAGGGACAGAGACTTACTGACTTCTACCAACCACAGCCTCCACCCGGGAAACTGTAGGTGTTGTTCGCTGGTAGTAAGGGTCTGCTGGCAACACTATAATTAGTTTATCTCATCACAAACAACCATTGCATTATTTATGAAACTATGCAGAATTTCATTAAAAGGATTCTTGACAATCAGGTCAGGACCAGTACTTTAAAAATTTACGTAGATGTAAACATTTTCTTAAAACATATTCTTCCACTGTTTACTGCAGACCTCTGCAAGGGCAAAATTTATTCTGAGGTTTACTTTTTAAATAAAGCCAGGTTTGAATTAGCTTGGGTTTAACTCAACTCCAAAATCCCCAGGAGGGGAATTTTCTGTTGGAAAGATGAATATTTAACAATGTCTGTGTTGCTATGTTGCTACTGTCAGAATAAATGAAGTCTTTCTTGCCTTACTTCTGTAGCTACAGTTCATAAAAGCTCTGCTAGTGGTTACTGCCATCCCCCAAAACCTCAGCAGAGTCACCAGACAGGATCGGAGTAGCGATCTTTAGGCCTATTTTTAAAAAGACCAGTGTAAATCACTTCTGGATTTTCCTTCTCACAGTCTTAATCTTCATTTATATTGTTTACGGAGATTTACTTTATCTCAATGAGTTAAATTTTAAAAATTTATTTTGGAGAAACTATGTTATATTTTCAAAATAGTTCTAGGGATTGCGGAAACTCATTTTTTTCCCTGTCTGAAGACTTATACAAATCAGGTTCTGATGTCTATATATAGTAGCTGTTAAGAACTGAAGAGAATTATTTTCAAGCATTGGATAATCTATATTTTTGTCTATTACAACATCTGTTTGAGCATTTCAGGGTTTGTTGTTCTTATGCAACGGTATTTTCTTAAGCAACATTAATAAAGTAGGGAATTGGGACATTATTCCCCTCCCCTCCTCTCTGCCACTGGATCACTAAGGAATAAGCACGAACAACTCAGCAGGAACAGGGAGGGAAGCTGTCTAACTCAAGGCAGAAGGAAAACAGGACCCGAAGGGCCCAGATGTGCCAGGGGTACCTCACCCTCAGAGGTATGTTCTCACGCATGGTCACATAATTAATTAATCAGAATTAATTCCATAAGTACAACTATTATAGAATTTTACAGCTGAGGAAAGGGAGGCTCATAAAACTAATATCAGATCATTTTTAAAAGGCACTTCAGGAACACATGTCCTAAAATGCCAGGAAGGCAAGTGGCTCCTCTAAATCTATTTATCCCCCAAGAAACTCACCAGTCCTTCAAACTTCAGCAAATAAATACAGTGCCACAAACTAGCATTTCCACTTTGGAATAATTTCTCCTTTGTATTCATCTAAGCAATTCATTCAAACTACAATCATGTAAGTTAAGAATCAGTTTTCAGTGATAAAAGTGACATAAACAGTGCTCAGAAAGTTTGACTACTGAGATACTTATTCAGTGGAAAACGTGTCTCCTGGCATGAAAAATAATCACAGTTCTCTGAAAAGCACAGGGTCACGGGAACTACTGGAATTGCAGCACTCAGAGAGTGTGTAAAATGTATGTGTACACCCTCCGATCTGTTTTAAGCTTTCAATGTCCACAGACGTAAGCTGTGCACAGCTATAGCTTGCTTTTCTATTTTACTTAAATCATTTAATTTAAATTTTGTATAGTCTGTTCAAAAGCTAAGGATGCTATTCATTTCTCATCATTTGGGTACTTAAAAGGCTTTTCAATGTTGAAGTAACACTGTCCAATGTGCTACAGTTTGGAATTTCCTTTCAGAACGCACACACCCTGATTTATTTGTCTGATTTCCATTCCACACATGAATTTATTTGAGGTTAATTATACAAGGTCAAACGTTTACTTTCTATTTCCTGTTGAGAGAAAAAAACAGTCCAGAAGGAAAACATGGGTAGGAAAAAAAATTCAACTATACAAACTAAATTTCACTGGACTGAAACATACACAAAGTGAACTAAAAACTTCATTTCAGTAGTTGACTACATATTGTTAATGCTGACAGCCTGGCATAATTTAAGGGCTGGGTCCTTCATGTGATAAAATCATCATGTCACTGAAGTGCTGATAATTTTATTGGTTTCTTCTTTAATTGTTTGAAATTGCCATTAACACCTAGCAAGTAAGTGCTGCTATTTTTTCTGTGTTCTTTTTCACTGTGCTCCCTCTGATCCATTAAAGGCAGGCTTAGGGATGAAACTTTAAATGCAATTTAAATTCAAATTGCATTTCTCTAAACACAATTTAGGGAGATGCAACATATTCTCCAATTGGGGGCCACCAAAATGACCAGGCTTTTATCAAGTGACGACCTACAACAGTGATGCAGAAGGACTCCGCCCAGTCCAGGTTCTGAACCTGGGGTAAAGCCATGGCTTCTGGATATCCTCAGGAACTGCGTCATTTCAATGGCTGAATTTTCCTGATTCCTGAGAGTGTACCTCTCAGACTGGGAAATCTACTGGACTGAAATATCTGTCTACTTTTTATTGAGAGATGATGAATGTAACCACCCTTTCTCAAGGCCTGAGGGGACCAGGATAAACTTCATGTTTGGTGGCAGGCTGTTAGGAAACTACCTTCATAGAGGGGAGAAGTAACAGTTCAGAGATAGAAGCCATGGGTGACTTTCTAGCTGCACGAGTACTTTAGATGCTTTGTCTACAAAAATAAGGCTAATAACTGATTGACTTCTGTGAGCAAACAGCTTCTGTATGAGCAATGAGAAGTGGGGTGGGAACGTCCATCGCCATGCCTGACACTGCGCACGAGTACTGTAGGGTCCCTCTAGGGCTCGACCTGGATCTCTCCAAGGCTGCAATGAGCTCACACTAGGCTGGAGGAACCAGTTCTCTCCTCCCCTCGGAGAGTTTTCATTATCCAAATCACTCTCCTGCAGCTCCCATCCATCAAAATAACGTCCCTTATTTCTTCATCAATAACCCAGGGAACTCTCGGGCCGTCTTGCATCTATCCGTTTCTCCTCTAAGATGTGAAGGTCAAGTGACTCTCTGCTTTGGGAGTGTGGGAACACTCTACACCAGCACTCAGCCCTGAGCCTGCCTGTCTTGCATCATCTGAAGCAGTGATCTCCAGAGGGACCACAGCAATTTTCCCAAGCTTTTCCAATACGCTCGACACCAAAGGGAATTCCCGACATGTGCAGTTTAAAAGCTGTCTCCAAGGTCATGAGGAGGCTCAGAGTCCTGTGTGCTTCTGGAGTGACAGACTGACGTGGGCCCCGGGGCCCTCATGCCAGCTCTGCCTAGCTGAATGAATGCTGGCTGAAGAGTTAATTTAGAGAAGGTACACCAGTGGGCAGGAAAAGCACATCCATGTTCCTAATCAATAGGTAATGCCAGAAAAGCAGCCCGGTGGGAAGGAATCACGGCTCAAATTCTGAACACTCACCTCAAAATGTACGGCTCCTCACTGGGTGGGGTGGGTGGGTGGGAGTATGGGACCCTGTACCGCGAATAGCAGTGTTCCCCTAAACACCAGTGTCACTGTGGTGCTGTCTCCTGACTCCATGCCTCTTGTCATAGTGACCTTAGGCGTTGCTAAGGTGCTCATTAACTGAGCACCTACAGTGTGCCAAGGCCTCTGCTACGTGCCCAGAACCAGAAGGAGAGCTGTCCTGGCTCTCAGAGAGGCTTTGAAGTGAAAGGAGACAAGTGCCAACTTGCTGTGGTGCACAGTAATAAGAGCAGGGAGGA
The DNA here is from genome assembly GCA_004027595.1 of Dinomys branickii. Taxonomy (NCBI): domain Eukaryota; kingdom Metazoa; phylum Chordata; class Mammalia; order Rodentia; family Dinomyidae; genus Dinomys; species Dinomys branickii. The sequence goes on along the minus strand of PVLD010005991.1, from coordinate 43,852 downwards.
GCCCTGGGGCCCAGCCACACCGCAGGGCTTCTGGGGACCAGGAGGAATCACAGGAGGAGGAAGGAGTTGCACCAAGGAGCGGAGGAACACAATGAGGCGCAGCTCTGGACAGCAGGTGGCCAGCCGGAGTGAGCTGCCGCAGGCCGTCACGGAGATGCTGGCAACCTGCAGGCAGATGGTGGTGCCAGCCGTGGGACAGGACAGGGAGCCACAAGAAAGGTGAGCACTGACCACTGTGCAGACACTCACAGAAGCTCTGGGGAGGGAAGGAACCCTCCCGAGAGAAGTGAAGATGACGAAGAAGAGCAGACCTGGTGGACCAGGATGGGGCAGAGAGCTGCTCTGGTAAGGGTTTCCTAGACAAAACCAGCGCAGCACTATCCCACTGAAGATGAGCTAAAACAGAACTTTCCAGACCAGAGAGTGGGCAGCGGCAGCAGAGCAGCTAAGCAGCAGTGAGCTGGTGCCCAGGCACAGCACCCTAGGTCCGCCTGCAGGGAGGCAGCCAGCCAGGGCGGGTCACTGGGGAGGAGACGCTGGCTTTCCAGGACATCCTGCCACTTGGGGTGGTAAAATGAGGAAGGGGACAGACAGGCAGGATCAGGGGAACAAAACAGAGTACTCCTCCAACGGCTGCTTAAAGGTGACAGCAACTATGCACTAATTCAGCACAAATAGGAACGTGCTGCTTCAGGGGAGATGCAAAGGACTTTTAAAGAAATACTACGAAAATTTCAAAATTTGGCAACAATGGAATCCTGAGAATAAAGAAGAGGCCAGCCTTAGTCAGGGAGACATCAGAAGTGGCCAGGATGGGCGCAGGAGGAATTTATTGTAAGGAACTGGGTCAGAGCCTTTGGCGGGGGGACCCACACACAGAGGTGCACAGGAAGGGGTGTGCAGGAAGGTGTGCAGGAAGGCAGCAGGAAGAGGGACCCCCTCTTCTTCCAGGCATCTTTTTTGTCAGTCTGCGAAGGACTCAGTGAAACTCACCTTAAGAGAATAATCTGTATCACTGAACTCTCTTTTCTTCATTGCACTGGGGATTGAACCCAAGGTCTTTACGAGGAACTATTTCCCCAGACCACACCCCTTTTTGAGACATACTGTTGCTAAATTGCCCAGGCTGGGCTTGATTTACAATCCTCCTGCTTCGCCTCCTATGCTGCTGGGATCACTGGTGCAAACCACCAGGTCTGGCCAAAGTTTACTCACTTAAATGAGCATATCATCTGAAAAATACTGACCCAGAAATATCTAGAATAATCTGGATATCACGGCCCAAGCAAAGTAACGCATAAAATTAATCATCACAAGTTCATGGCTCATCCACGGAGAGCCCAAGAAGAGGAAGACAGGTCTGGAGGTAGGTACACATTTGGTAGGAGTACTTTAGGATCTCCACAAGTGATAGCTTTTAGTATTTACACTATATGTCAGTCACCATTTAAAGACTCCTTCAGATACTTTAAGTCACAGGTGTTTATGTGTAGCACTGTTTCACTCATACATAGGTATAAGGTGCCATGAGCTTGGCACTAACCTCCATGCAGGAGCTGGGGCAAAGGCTCCTGCCGTGAGGAGTCACCTTCTAGCGGAGGGACTCAGAAGTGTTACAAGAGGTAAAATGAAATATTCATAGCATAATGAAATATTCTGGAATCTCATAAAAGATTTGAGCGGGGGAACAACTGCTATTTCTATGAAAAACACAAAAATACAGGGAATTGTAAAAAATTGTTTTGCATTAGATACAAATGATAAAACCGTAAATGACTGGAGGAGAGAAATCAGAAAAATCTCTGTCCACTCAAATCACTTTGGGAGTACATTTAAATTTTACTCTACTTTAAACTGTCAAAACTGTTAATCATAGCAGTGCAGTATGGATGTGGTTTTGGGGGATTCTAATCAGGAGATTCTTACTCAGAGAAGTGCACTTGGTTTGATACTGGAAGATTTTTTAACAGGATGTACATTTAAAATTTGAAGTAGAGTGCGCACTCAGTGTGCATGCTTCATGACTCTCCACTTTTTAACTGTCTTTTTAAGATAACAACACAGTATACACATGGCCGAGGACACACTCGGGATCTCCACATCTTCCTCAGGCAGAGTTGGTGCTTCTCTCTGGGGATGACTGGATTTTGTGCAGGAAGAGCTGATTTGCTGGGCGGTCTCTGGATATCCTACTGATGTGGGGTGGAATCAGGAACCATCCCCGGAGGAGCTGCATGATCAGAAAGCTCTGAAGGCACAAGGCAGATGTGCCTGCAACACAGGTTTTGATTCTCCAACACAGAGAAACCAGCCTTTATGTGTAGTCCTGCAGTGGATATAAACACGACAGCTACTTCCTGGGGCAAAGCGAAGCAACATTCACGTTTGCTGAGGATAAAAGGACACGCCCCTCCCCTTTAATGATTTCGGTCCTAACCTGAACACACAGCCTTAGCTACAGCATTGTCTAGGGAAGGGTTTTCTTGCCCTACAGAAACACAGAAAACAAAGTACAGTAGCATTTCCACATTATTTTTTTTTAAAAAAGATTTTAGAAGAAGCAGACTATGTTGTATACAGTCACCAACTTAACATTATGCTGTTTTTAGAATTGCACAACAGCCTCAAAGAGGTACAACCCTTGTGACTAATTTCACCATGCCGTTTGGGATCTACACATTTGAATAGAAAAAAGACAACTGCTGGAACTGATTTCAGATGGTGCTGCCTTTAACTTTCCATTTCCTCAATCAGGCTCCTGCTGTGTGTGCACAGAGAAAACATGGGACATGCTCAAGTTAAACAGAGCTGGAGCAACCCAGAGGAATCGCTGACCCAGCTGTTCCACAAAGAAAAGGCCATTTCAACATAAGGCCAGCCTTCCAGTCACGGAGGCGATAATCATCAAAGTGAGGACAGTTCTGGTGTTTTCTTTTTCCTCTCCAAAATAAAGAGTGACAATTTACTTAAACACAGAACAGAAACAGCTATATCCGATAAAAATTCACCCCAGAGCATCCACACAAAATCCATGATATTTTAAATCAGAAGCGGTCTGAGGCCATTAAATACCTCCCTAATTACTATACAGTACATTTATAGCTTTAATTGTTTTCCCCTATTTCTCAAGGGACACACTTCTTCTGGAGCACGTTACTGAGGCAAACACTCCCTTTCACTGTCTCACAGGGGGAGAAGAAGAAACACCCAACCAGCTACTATAATTCTGTAAAGTCACCTGCAGGGAAATCGCATTTAATTTATGCCTTTGCCCTGAGCTGTGCCTTAGGGTCTGCCTAATTTTTGTGTTTGATCTTGACAGAAAATCATTACAATGAAACAAAATTTAAAGGAGATCAATATTCTTTCTTCCCACTAGTAATTTTTAGACAAACTTACTGCTCTTTCCCTCCCTTCAAGAATACCATCTGAAATTGCTCAACACTGATTCATTATTAAAGCCACAGTACAAATTACATATTCTCTGAAAAGGATATGTCTTTTAAGAAGTGACATTTTCTCATTTTGAAAACACACAAGTATATTATGGAACATCCAGAATATACAAAAATTTATAAAGGGAAAAAAATCAAACCATAATCTCACCAACCAGAGATAAGAATTGTAAGCATTTTAGAAACTTCCTTCCAGTTAAATAATATAATTCCTTATGAAATCTTTAAAACCACCTTCTCTTTCTTAATATAAACCATTGCTCAACACAAAGCTTGGTTACAGTTATGCCTATGGGACTCATCTCTTGTAATACATGAAAAAGCTTTTGATAGCAACTTGGTGTATGTGATTTAAAACTTTTACATACATTAAACTTTTACACATTAAGTAGCAGGTCCTAAAGTGTAAAAATATTGGACGGATAAACAATATACTTGTGTAGAACATAACAATAATGATTCAAACTAAGCACCGACACAATTCCAGTGGCATTTCCATGAAATGCAGCATTTCACAGGTGTATGTGGTATGCATGATCTAAGTAGAATGCTGGCATATATTAACCATTCTGGGGCCAGCCTGCAAAGCTCCAAAAGCCTCTTTAAAAGGCTTCTGTGAGCACCATGGCATTTGTTATGGTTTGTGGTTTGTGTCTAGATGTTCCCCCAAAGCCTCCTGTAGTCACTGGGAGGCAGGCTTTTCGGAGGTGGCTGGATCTAGAGTTTGCGCCTTATTCACGGTCCTATGCTGGGGTTAAGGGTGTAAGTCCTACACCCAGCCTAGGGTGGTAGCCTACATACAACATAAGGGGCAGTAGGAGTCTTCGCTCTCTTGTTGCTTTTGCTATCTTCACCACCACGAGCTGGGGCCCCTGTTTGTTGCTCTCCTATTGTTTGCCCACCGTGAACTGTTCTCCCGTGCAAACCCACCCTGCCACAGAGCCGGCTGATTATAGACTGACACCTCTACAAACTGTGAGCTAATTAAACCTTCCCCCCTTTAACTTTGGGTGTTGGGCGTCTTGTTGCAGCAATGAGAGAAAAGTAACTAAGACAGAATTCAACAGAAGAGTAGCTTCATCTCACTTCTGCCTGCAGGCCTCTGGTCTGCAACCTGGCCTTGCTGAGCTCCTGCTAAAGCCTGAGGAAAGGTGACCACGATCTGCCCCGTGTGCTGGTTTGCATTCAGGCCATCCTGTGTGCTGGTCTGTATTGTCACCTTGATAAGACACCTGAATCAGTTGTGTACAAAATAAAAAGTAGGTTCTGGCTCTTGGTATTGGGGCTGTTACTCCAGGACTGGCCCCGCTGCTTGGGCCTGTGGGGAGGCAGCACACAACATGAGGGGTGCAGCAGAAAAGGGCCTGGGTCCCTCCCCCAGCATACCCCCAATGATCTGAAGGTCCCACTCCTCCCATTACTGCCACAGAACAAGCCCAGGCCTTGAACCCTGGTTCAAGGGGCCAGACCCACCTCTGGGGGCCAGACCCACCTGTTGTCTCTGTGTGCTAAATTAAACACTTTTATAATCTGTGACCTTCTAGAGAAAAATCATCTGCAAAGGTGGTGATTCAGCAGTGTACCCACTCACTGCTGCTGGCAGCACAGAACTGGCACTGTAATGGTCCTTTAAAGCCATACCTAGGGTGCAGTGTGACACCCTCCCTTCTAGTGGCAGAGAACGGTGTGCACCCAGACACATGCACAGTGAACACATTCACAGCATGGTCACAAAGTGTGTGTCACTGTCTAACACACCTCAGTGAATCTCATCTCTACACTTAGACATCTTCACAGAAAGCCTTTAATACATATCATTAACAATTCATTGGAGTAAACTCCCCCTAGTACATTTTAAACAACTAACTGTATGCACATGTATATTAGAATGAGTGTCACTTCCTTACATAATGTGTAGTGCAATGAAAATGCTTTTTTGGAAGAAATGGAGATTAAACCCAGGACCTCTGCACAGCCTTAGCACTTTTTTGTTCTGTTTTCTATTTTGAGACAGGGTCTTGCTAAGTCACAAACTGGTCCCAAGCTTGTCTCAAACTTGAGATCTTCCTGCCTCAGCCTCCCAGAGTACTGGGATTATAGGCTTGTACCACTACACTTGGCTAGAAATCAAACTTTTTCATGAAAATAGCATGTGAGAAACAAATTAAGACCCTCTACTTTTGTATCAGATTTGAACACTGAGCCCAAAGACTTAAGAGTCCAGAGCTATCCCAACTGCAAGGATGTGTTCAGTGTCAGGAGAAACCAGCCCCTCTGGCCCTGGTAAGGGAGGCGCGCACTGGACAGGGCTCCCCAGACTGCAGCCGCCTCGTCTGTCTGACTCACTTGAGTGCAGTCCTGTAGTGGTAGATGGCCTCCCTGTTCCGGCCCTGGTCCTTCAGGAAGTTGGCGTAGTTGTAGTGAACCTTGGCATTGTGGGGCAGAGTCTCAACCCCCGACCTAAAACAGAGACAAGCAGAGCAATCAAACACAACTCTCAGGCTCCTTCACCTGCCGTTTCATGAACCTGCCGGGGAAATGTCCACTGTGTCCATCTAAAACAAGGCCTTCAAAGTTTGTGAATTAAATGAATTAGTAAACATTATTTTCTAGGGATAACAATGGATGGAGAATACCAACAAGAACAATACCTGTTCTCGGCAGGAAAACCAAGGGATCTTTCCACCTGCTGAAGACACGGGACCTGGGCAGATTGTGAGCACCTTTCTCCAGGCATTAGCAGGAGCACAGCAAGGCCAGACTGCAGACCAGAGGCCATGTCACAAGAGGGCACCAGGTGACCCAGTGACTCCTAGGCCAGGCTGGCCTCCAGCCCAGACTGCAGTGGGTAGAAGAAGCAGTGTCAGGGGCCCAGCAAGCTTAGATACACATCCTGGGGGAGGCAGGTGTCAGCACCGGGCAGCCTTCTCCTGCTTTCATGCCTATCACAGGCTTTTATTCACAGAGACTCAGTGAAATAGCCTAAGTGATCTTCATGTGCAAGGTAAAAAAGCCAGAGTAAGCAGAGTCAGCAGATTTCATAGCAGGAGGATAGACGGCCCGAGCTCGCACCTCCTCTTCCTGACACACACACCCTTACCCACTGCCTCTGCCTCATGTCCTGCCCCAGCCCAGTTTCCCGGAACCCACACCACTGGCCAGAGAGACCGGACTCCCTTCCCCACGTCCTCAGGGCCGCTGCTCCCTCCTGGGCACTTGCAGCCCCCAGCAGTGCCACAGTGGGGAGAAAACTCATCTAAGACCTAGTAGTGAGCCCAGGGACTCAGAATGGTCCCCGGGCTCAGCCGTGGCAGGTAAGAACAGCGGCATAGTGTGACATGATTGTCACAGACCTGCTCCCAATAAGGATGTTCTGGAGAGAGCCAGAGTGAAAGAAAATGTAAGCATAAACACAGGCCCAGCAGAATCATTTGCAAAGGACACAGTTCCAGAAGTCAGGTAGGGGCTGGACAAACTGGTTTTCCGGCATTTCTTGGGACCACAGGAGGTGGTGCAGCCTTTCACTGCCTACACAGAGCTCCTCCACGCCGCCACAGTGCACGCGCTGGGAGCAGAGGTCACACAGGCCCTGGCTGCAGGGAGCTTTCCGGGGTGAGGAAATATCGGCGGATAGGAAGGTGGGTGATGCCAGAATGGCAAGAGCAGGGTGGAAACCAGGCCCAGGAGCACAGAGAGAGGTTGCAAGAATGAAGAGCTGGCGAAGCTGAGACCTCAAGGACAGAGAATCACATAAGCTCCTGAGCAAAAGGCAGAAGAGTGTCTTCAGTGAGGACCCAGAGGAAGGAACCCAGATGGCCGAGGGACCGGAAGCCGCTCATCACTGCTCTTCACAGAAGGATGAGTTTGAGTTAAGTGAGAGCTTGAGGGCTTTTGTGACCACAGTGGGGACCTTAGGTTTTTCTCTGGAGTGCCAGGAACTCAAGGCACGGTTTTAAGCACAGAAGTAAATGTGAAATGAGCACTCACAAAGGACGGCCAGAAGGAAGAAAGGCCTGAGACGGAGAGAGATCGAGGGGAACGCAGAGGGGAGAGCAGGAGGAAAGGGGGAGGAGAGGACGGAGGCCAGAATTTCCTCCGTGGTGCAGAGGGAGGCTGTTCCCGAGCCACTAACAGGCAGTGGCAGGGGAGAGCCCGTGGGGGATGGCCCCTCTGCACCTCCCCTCCTTCCCTGGATTCCTTTCCTTTCTTTCCAAAAAATAATTTGAGATTGTCTATAAAGATGAATCAATACGAGAGCAGACCAGAGACTGGCCTCCCTAATCATGAGTTTTACTGGAAATTAACATTTCCCAGTAATGAGTCTGGGCTAATTGAAAAAGAAATAAATGAAAGTATGATTATTCTCTAGATAAGGAAATGAGGGTTTGCTCAGGAACATTAAAAATTGTGCTAACGTCTATTAATGCTGCCATAACTAAGCACCTTGGTTTAAACAATAAGAAACGTGTATTTCTTACAATTCTGGAGGCTAGAAACTCCAGCAGCAGCAGCCCCAGGGGTGGCACATCTGTGCATGTGCATTACTTGTTTCCCTTTTAAGACAAGAGATACTAACGTATGAGTTAGTTTTTCTAAGCTACAAGCTCGGTATTCAGGTTTAACTGTGGTGTCGGCACTCTGTGATAGGTGAGTGGGCTTGGGCTGCAGTTTGGGCACTCGTCTCTGAAAGGTTCGCCACCCCTGCGCCAGCCACCACAGGGTCTGGTGTGGGCCTTCTTCTGGCTGGAGGGTGGCAGATCTGGGTATGTTCTCACGGCCTTTCCTCAGTGGATGTGTGCAGGGAGAGAGCTCTGGTCTTCCACCACCAGTTTTGTTATTTTTGGCACTGGGCATTGTAGCCTATGCCCTGGGTTACATCCCCAGCCTCGCCTCCTCCTCTACTCTACTCTTATTTTGTAATAGTCTCGCTTGATCATGAAGCCACACACGATGCCTCAGCCTTCCTGAGGAGGCAGGGGAGGACTCATTTGTCAAAACCTTAACCTGCATAAGATCCTCCAGCTGCCAAGGTGCAAGGATGGGCCTCAGATCCAGAGTCTGTTTGGGGGTTCTGTTCCCTCACCCACAAAGAGGTGGCAGCAAGGGAAACTAGACAGATGTGTTTGAGGACGGTGTGCAGTGAGGAAACTTTGGGAACTTATTCTAATTAAATGACAGAGGGGAACAGCTGATGAGGATTCAGCTTCTGGGCAACTGTCTTGCCATGCGCTACTTCTTTCAGATAGTAGATTTTCATTTAATTTTTAATTTAAAGAAAGATGAACAGGAAAATCACTGTTAAAAAGAGCTAAACCTACTGAGGAAATGTGTTAGGGCAGGGTACTCTGTTGAATTTTTGTTGAAATAACAGCCCCTTAAGACTGAGCAAAGACTACCCCACCTAGATGGGGAGATGTAGGACCAGTCCAGAGCCTTAGTGTACTGCAGAAGGTATATGATTAGTGTATTGTATACTGAAAAGGTACCGAGACTGGGTATTCTTACTACCACAGACGGGGACATGAGTAATGACTGGTGTGTTAAATTGTTTACCTGCAGTAATCATATCACTATGGATACACACAAAAAGTGTGACACAAAATACAGCAAATGTTTAATTTTTATTTATTACAGTAAAAGACATGTCACCATTAATCTTCCTCCAAGTCCTCCCCCTAGCTTGGAACACACTTACCCATCATTTCTGTCACTTTCTGAAGCAGCTCTGGAGTCCTCTTTCCCAAGTGTCATTAGTTGTGCTGTTCTGATGTCCTGAACTGATTCAAACTGTTACCTTTCATTGTCACTGGGCCTTTGGGTTAGAGCCAGAAGTTGCACAGTGCCAGACCCCGTCAATACGGCTGACGAGGACACCACTTCCACCAGTGTTCCTACCGGTTTGCCTTTCTGCTTGCAGCAGCATTCACCACATCTTAAAAAATAACACCCCATAAAGACATTGAAGCTTCCTGCGTTGTTTCATAAGGTGACAAGCATGAGGGGGTAAGCGTGTTTGAAGGGAGAAGTTACTCTGAAGGGGTTTCACAGTAATGTGTCTTTGCTGCAATAAAATATACCATATTAAAATATGATGTTGTACTCCTTCAATTTATACAATTGTAGAAAGTGGGGAAAAAGAAAAAAAAACATGCAAGAAAGAAGTTTGTGTCCTTTTCCTTTTTTTCCACTTTATGCTGAGTCTGAATGAAGTAGAAATAAATATCACAGATAGTGTCGATGAAACTCTGGCTGCCCAGAGAACACCTGGGGACGGCTGGCGGCACTCAATGCTGGCAGCGCGAGGCTGCCCAGACGGCTTGCAGGCTGCAGGCCCACAGCGCACAGGTGCACAGATGCAGCCTGGGAAGGGAGCAGCTGCAGGTCTTGTAATAAACAGCTTTACCTCCAGCTCACATTCTACTATTTACAAAGCACACTCCCCTGTGCTCCCTGAGTTCAACCTTAGCCCCCGGTTCTGCGTCTCTGCACTGGCTTCCCAGCAGCTGAGACGAGCTGGGCTCAGAGTGTGCCCTGTTCTCTAAATAAACACAGCTGCAGACAAAGGAAATACTCAGCCCCCTTGTGCACTAGAAAAGAGTCCCAGTCTCTTCTTTCAGATGGGTGGATGGATGGATGGATGGACAGACAGATGGATGGCTGTATGGATGGAGGAGTCCAGCAGCCAAGAAGAAATGCCTTCTTGAGCTCTGTGAGAACTTGTACTGATGGCGTACGGACACTGAATTTCCTCTTTCGCAGCACTGGAGGACCCAAGGGAGCACTAGTGACCATGTTATCCTCCTCTCCTTGTCATACTAGAGAAGAGAAAGCTCAGCCCAGGGACAGCAGGAGCCTGGCACAGACTAAATAGTCGGTGGTCTTGGGTAAGCTACTTAGCAGTGCGCTGGTGCACTGGCCTTGCAGCCAAAGGTGTCTCCGGTGCACACTACAGACAACTCCATTTGGCGGGCGAGGCTGAAACAACACCACCACCCCTGTCTGTGACACACTTTATGTTTATGGCTCATCAAGTCTTATTTGCATGTTACAAACTAAATGTATAAAAATATAACCTTTAAAATGGCTAGAACCCAAAATGAATTTAGTTACCTAGGCACAATCTGGGTCAGAATAATCATAACGATTTCAGAAAATTGAATTTCTATTTGGGAAAATTTGTATGTTTTCTGCTCAGATCTAAAAGGCAACAGGCAGATCTTGAAGACAACTTTGGACCTGCAGGAACACCACTGATATATTACTGGCATGGATCTTCTCCTCTGGGCAAGGAATCCCGTTACACTAATTTACCTTTCACCCACAGAGTAACAATTCAGACTATGAGAATGTCCTGGCAAAGTTCAGGGTATTGTTCAATGTCACAAGGAAGGAATATGATATTCCGAACAGGTCAGCAGGGTGGGTGGGGTAGCTACCAGAACATGCTGCTTTTCCTACTGCTGTTTTTTTTTTTTGCGGTACTGGGGATTGAACTCAGGACCTTGTGCTTGCCAGGCAGGCACTTATTCCGCTGAGCTATATCCCCAGACCACCTACTGCTGTTTTTGACCTTTATGTTCTCTGCGGTATTTTTCTGTTATGTTTTTCCACGGTCTCATTTTACAGTGGATAGTTTGTAAAAAAAAAAAAAGAAAGAAAGAAAAAGAAAAATTAATAATTAGTCAAGGGCAACACTTTCCCTGAAACTGCAGCTGGCCGGGTCACCTGGCCTTGGGGTCGTGTCCCCAGCCCTTCCCTGATGCTCTCATTGGCACTCCCACTTTGTTTTAATGGAAACATCCAGCCTTATGTGTTTACTCCACCCAGAAATGTAATGTGCACAGGTCATACGGCTGAGTCTGAAGCCCCGGTAATAATTACAACAGCAGCTATTTTTAAAAATACAGCTTTCAGTTCAGGACTTAACACCTGCATAGCATACTTCTCTTTTACTTGAGAAGACTTGAAAGGTAATGGAAATAATAAAAATAGCCGTTTTCATCAGGTGTTTCTCTACGTTTTTAGTGTATCAACTTCTTCTGTTGTGATTACTATAGAACAACTCCCAAATTTGTAGTTAGAAAGCGAAGATTAAAAATAAATCAGGACAGAGTATAAAGCCAAAGATGAATAGCAGAGCAAAGAGAGAAGAATCCATGGTCCTTCTCAGTCACGAACCTGCTTTGACTGGTGGTTCACGCTGGGATGAGTAGGTCAGCCGAACAGAACACTCACCTCACCAGGAAACCGAGCACTCAGCCAAGCACTCCTGTCCCAAGGTGATGCCCCAGTCAGTCCTCCTAATACCCTCCCAGGTAGGAGGTGTTACTGTACCTTTCAGATTAAGGATGAGGAGATTTAATCAGAAAGATGAAGGTCATTTTCTAAATAATGGATCTGGTAAGTGCTTGAGCAGTGATTTCAACCAAGGCCAAGAAATGGTTAGAATCGTTCCTGAAGTTGGCCAACTTCTGACAGTAGGCCAAAACAGCTCCCCTGGACACTAGGAACATTGAAGTACGCAAAGCAAAGAACATTTCACTGTCACACGGGGCATACTGTCGGCAAGCAAACTACAGCCTGGAGGGCAACCGAGGAGCCACAGTGTTCATGAGAGTTTTAGGCCTCTTTCCTGGGACAGTGGCGGAGGTGGACACAGGAGCTGAATGCAGGAGCTGCCAGGCTGAAAGGCCCAGAAGCCCAGGTATTCCCTATCTGGCCCATACAGATCTCTCTGGCTCAGTGATTCAGCAAAAGGCACTGCCTTCGGGGTGGCAGGGTGAGTTGGCCACGGATTCTTCATCAGCGGCCACAGAAACAGTTCAGGAACGGGACCCAGAGACTCAGGGCTGAATGTAAAAGAAAATATGTTAGTCTGTCTTTCTGAGTATTTTGAAGATGGGGTTAATCTAATCAACTGTCCCCATAGTGTTATTTAATCCAAACAAATACGAAGTTCTGAGCCGTTACTGGATTCAGCCAGTTACCCTCTTCCCTGGTTAGGATAGAGAGTAGATGCTTGTTAAAAGAATTAAAGAAAATATCCCTTCTATGTATAATTACTACCGTGTGTGTGTGTGGGTTAGAAACAAACATCTTTAAAAAGAGGTTGCCAAGTTTATCTTCTTTTGGTCTTTATACCAGATTTGGGTTCAAATCCTGGCTCCTCACAGCTATTTCAGCTTGAAAAACTTACTTTCTCCAAGACTCTGAGAAGATGCCATGCTAAGCTCTTGTGCCTTTGTGTATAAGTTTCTAGCCAACAGGAGAACTAAGCTGGGCAGGGATGCTGCATTTGTATCTCTTAGAAACACACTGCATACTGCATACTGCAACCTGAGACGGGTCCTCAGCTGGAAAGTTGCCCAAGCGCAGCCACCATCTGTATTTTCTCTAACACAAAGGCCTGTCTTAAGCTTTTCTAAAAGACTGATCCTAGTATTGCGGAGAAAATCATCCCACATAATCAGAGAGGCCTCAGCGAGGCTGGGTGTCTTAGACATGGTGGATGAGTTTATTATCTGGAACAGAGGAGAAAACTGAAGCAGGGCAGCCCCTGAGGGCACTGCTGACTCCGGAACACTGTAATTGTTTCTTGATTCAGCCAGCTCCCGGATTTCATCAGTAGGGCTCACTTCTGTGTTTCTTGTCCTTGAATACCCAGCTCAGACGTACAGCAGAATGGCCCCTGCCAGCCTCCGCTGGTCTTAGTCACCTGCTTGTACTCGTACACTGCTGGATGTCTAACAGTATATTTGCCTGAAATACTGCATTCTCATGTGCTCAACTCCTGCATAGACCAAAAAGCTCCGCTGTGGACACCCTCTGGTTTTCCTGTCACATTCTAGAACCTTACACAGTGTTTGCCACGTGCCAGACATTGTCTCACGTAACTGTCACTATTCCATTCTTTCTGAAAATAAATGCTACCATAGGCACAATGTTTAAGTAGCTTACCCAAGACCACACAACTATTTAATGGCTTAGAGCACAGCCAGACAGTCTAACTCCTAACTGCTCTCTCAGCCACAACACTATCCTGCCGCATAGGTTACCAACAATGTTGGACTCCTCATAGGAAATCCGCACAAACATCTGGCCCTCCACAAAAAAGAATAATCTGATCATCTCAGAATCCTAAAAGTTATGGCAAAGCTTAGGCAAAATTTACTAAAATATAACAATCACTTTGAGCTGTCCACAACAAGAAATTCCATTTGATGCCAAAAGCCTCTCTCAGCCCAAGGCCCTCTAAGCACATTAGTGAATGGGTGAGTTTTATTCATAACAGGTTTGCTTCCTGCCACTTCTGTCCTGGGAACCAGAGCTTTCCGAATGCAGCCAGTGTACTCTACTTTAGTTTTTCTTTGTTAAAATTGTTGTAGACAGCTTGTACCCATCATACTGTCCTTGAAATAAAGGATTTTGCTGCTTCTTAAGTTGTTCTGATGGAGCAGTAAGCGTCATTAGAAGACACAGCTACTGATAGCACCCTTACCCAGGCAGGATTCAGCATGGGCAGGACTGTTTCAGTTCCTTCTACAAGTACTAACTATTGAAAAGAAAAGTAAGCCAAAAGAGACCGGAAGCCCTATTACTAAACTGAACTTGAATAACCCTGTGTTTACAGAACAACCTTAGAGGAGGTAGGGAGTGGGGGCGGGGTGGCGAGTCTATTGTGTCCTGTGGGAATCAAGCTGAACGTGGAGGGCTGTGGCCCAAGAGGGACAGAATCTGAGGCCCGAGAGTCATTGCACAGGTCAGTCTGGACCAAAACTCACAGCAACAGAAAAAGGCAGCTGGGGTGCAGTTCAGTGATACAGCACTTGCCTAGTATCACGAGGCCTTCTATTACATACCCAGCACCACCACCAAAAACAAAAAAATCCTACATGATGACGCTGGTGATAACAATGACAATACAGTAATTTTAAGCAGATGAAATAATCGGATGGGCATGACAAGGTAATTCTTTAAGTTTTAAGAAAGTTAAATTGCCAAGTAGTAAAATAAGATACATTATTCTAAGTTACTAAGGGTACAGTACGTATTTGTCTTGCTCCTTCAGGCACACACCCAGCTGCCACCCTGTCTTCTAACACTGCACCTTAGCTGGCATGGTCCTAGAGGAAGCACAAGGTGTTCCACCAGGCCCAGCTCCTCCCAGCAAAGGCAGCAGGCCTGCCTCCCCGTAACAAAGCTTAAGCTCAGCTGAAGGCTTGCCCCTCCGAGGACTCCGGTGTGAATACAGACTGAGTTTCCCCCTCCCTCCAGCTGACATGAGCATGCTGAGCACAGGCTGCCCACAGCCTGCTTGCTGGGCTGCACGCTCGGCTCCTGCCCTGGCCCTCAGTGCTGCACGGTTCCCCTGCACACCTTCTTCCAATGCCTTCCCCTCCTCTTAGGTGGTTCCAACTGTGTTTCAGTTGTTTGCTCCCAAAGAGGGAGTGCTGGGTGCCAGCTGAGCAGGGGAGGAAACCCCATGCTGTTTAAGGTGCCCCATGAGGCCACAAGCGAGGACAGAAGTAGAAGAGAACAGAGTCTGGGGCCCCTGGGGAGATGACAGCAGGTATGGCCATGCCCAGCGAGCCAGGTGAAGGCCACTGCTACATGACTTGAATAGGACACACCAGCCCTGGGTCTACCATGGTGAGCAACAGTCCCAAAGAAGGTTCTTACTTTAGGACAGGTCGGGAGTTCTAAATTGATATTGTAATAATGAGAAACAGCTCATATACCACAGGAGAATCTATGAGGACATGAAAAAGTTTCTTGTTTCCTTACTCCACATTAATGTTCAAAGTAGAGCAATCAGATCACAGGTCACAACTTAACACAGTGGAGTATTCTAAAGAAACACATGGCGCTTCCCTTCCTTCCTGTGTACTCACCTTCCCACCCTCTCGGCTGAACAGAGAAATCACCCTCATCTGTTTCATTTTGTTTATGGCTGATTTTACAGCCCAACTCATCATTAGGATTGTTTCCATCTGAATTCACAGGCAGAAAAGCCTTCTCATGAGTCTTATTTCCATAAATACATTTATAATGAGCTCACGTTAAGTTTTATGCAATATCATTTAAAACATCTGAAGCTAAAGTTCAAAATAAAGTTATATCTTCCATTTAAAACTCTATTAAAAGTGATTTTTTTGATTAATAAACACTACCAAACCCATGTTCACTCATTCATTTGGAAATAAATTTGCAAGGAAAGAGATAAGTGGCAAGAAACACCCTTTCCACCAGCGGCTCATACCTGAACAGGGCTTCTCTCGATAGCCAGATTTCGTTCTGCTTCACGGTTTTCCAAGAGAAGAGCAAGAGCAGCAGCACGGTGCACGCAGTCAGGGTGGTGGCTCCGCAGCGATTCAGCCATGCGCAAAGCTTGCTCAGTCCATGCACGAAGAGGATGCAGTACCCCATGCTGGAAAACAGGGCAGGAAACAGCATTGCTGTAGGGTGCAGAGGACCCTCCGAGCTTTCAGCCCCATGTAACTTTCTAACGCAGCTTCCCCATGCTGAAGAGGCAAGAGAAAATCCCTCGTCTCACACAACATTTCCACATGAGTTCTCCGAAGGCTTGTACTAGCACATTCGGTCGTTCTTTGGCATTAGTGTGGAGAAGCACAGGCTCATCTTGTGGATCCAGGTCTCTGGATTTCAGCATCGTGAGCATCAGAGGCCCACATGTATGTCACTTGTTTCTAAACAGATTCTCAGGCCCAGACTCGCTCCTATCACTGGATACAGGATTTTGGCACTACAAGCTCAGATCCAGATGTTACAGCACGTCCCTTCACAGCTTTGTAGGCGACACTCTCTGAGGTTCACTGTCAGGCTCTGGGCAGGATGCTGGTCACCAAGAGCACTGATCTGTTTCCAGGACTGGGGTGCAGACTAGGTCTCCTATGCTGACCAGCCAAAGCCCTTCTGCTTTAAGAACCCTCCCCCCAAGAAGACAACCGCCGCACTGCACAGCTTTGAGCTAGCTCATCACAGACCAGCACTACTGACCGTGTTTGGTCCGGCTTCCTGACAGGCTCAGAGCTCACACACTATTTGGGACACATCAGCACCACATCTCCGAGAGCTCTATCTTGGGGGAATGTGGTCCCCTCTCTCCAGCCCAAGGATACCTCACAGAGACATGCCCCACGCACTGAGCATGTGCAAAAGAACATAATGTTAGTTTGTACCCAGTATTGCTGAATTCATTTTAGCCAAAATCTGCTACTTTCAAATGATGTTAACTACTAATTATTACAGAGTGTCTTAAGAATGAATGACGCTTGCGGCAATGAGTCCCACATTAGTCAGACACTAATACTATCAGAAGAGCAACATAAATACAGTCCACGTGCTTGTCCAATTATTTGTTTACTCCTTCTCTTGCAATATTCTAGACCCTGAAGATACAGTGAAGAAAAAAAATAACACTGGCCGGCTCTCAAAGAACTGCAATCTAATGAATCTCGTTGATCTTATAAAAGGAAACAACCAAATATTCTCATTTCTAAATATATCCCCTTTGAAAGAACATCGCTCTGCAGTCTGTTCTTTCCAAGCGTGGAGAACACAGGAGAGCCTTTCATGTTCTGGCTTGCGGTCCCTGGCAATCAGGCAAAGCTCTATCTGTGCCTCACATCCTGGGAGTCGGCTGGTCCAGCTCTGTAAGGCTCTGGGCGCCACCGCCTGGCAACCTGAGTCCTCAGGCTGCTCACTACTGGGCAAGAGGGTCTGGGCGAAGGAGACCCGTGTCACCTAGCCCTATCCCAAGCCCTGGATTCCGTGCCACAGGGACCTTATGGAAGCTGTCCCATGACAGAGCAAAGTCCCAGTACAATCCCCACCGCCAAGCAACAAACCCCAAAGCACTCCCACACACCATCTTAAAGTCAAGAGCTTTCCGGCAAATCTTTGGTTACTGGGCACCAACAGTATTACTCTGCCCACCCCAGTGGCTGGGCCAGTTCATCCAGCTGCCAGTCACCTGTTTCTCTAGTCCCATCCCAATGCCTGCCCATCACAGGCAGGATGCTTCTGGGGTCATAGAGGGATCTTCCAGGCTCCATCCTTCCTTCACCAGACATTTAATGAGCATCTACCATGTACTAACACTATTTCAGACATCAAGAACATTACTAGGGAACAAGACTATAACCTTCAATCTGGCGGAGTGCATAGAGGTACACATTTCACATCCCAGGACCATACTCCATGCACTGTCCTGCAATACACTTTGACACAAAAGCCCGTTCTCCATGTTTTCCACACATTATCATAGGATCACCTGCTTTCTTCCAATGTACTCCATGGACGGAGTACGAATCAGAGCTGCTATGTGACACAACCAGAGGAAAGAGAGAATTCCATCAATTCCAGAGCAGGGGCCAAAAGGTGGCACAAGAATAACGAAGGCAACACCGCAAATAATTCTTTAACTTATACACCTGTAGCGCACCAAGTACTTCCTGCGTGCCAGGCACTCTGCTTTATAACAGCCTGCCCACAACATCTGCAGGGCCAGAGGCAAGGACAGAACTTTACATATGTTACTATTTTAAATATTTATTCCTCAGTACCTTCCATTTTATTCATGAAGAAACTAACATTTAGAGGAATGAACTTGCTCACTGTCCTTAAAGCTGTAATGAGCCAAATCTGAAGACTACACTATAATCTAGAGGTTCCCAAACCCTTACTGTAAAGGGCCAGAGAGAAAACACTTCTGGCTTCTAGGTATACTGGGGATTACAAAGTGATACCCCAAAGTATGATGCCTTCATGTGTGGACTAAAGAGGCGGCCCCAAGGTCTGTGACCTTTCCCATCTCTGTCTCCCAATCCTCTCTTCTTTCCTGAAATGCAGCAAGGGGCTCCTCTGATCTCCCCTTATCTACATGAAGACTGGATCCACCAAAGAGAAACACAATGGCTTTTAATCTTCTTATAGAAATTTCATGAACTGAGGTAGATTAAACTCACAATGCAGAGGAGGAGACTGAAAGTCAAATGCCATACCTGGCACACAGAGAGCTTTGGGTGAGACTTGGCTATTCCTTGGGCCTGTTCATTCCCCACTCCCTTGTGATCCCCTCTTCCCCCAGGAGCCACCCCCACTCCCCTCCCTTCATGGAGGGATCTGACTTCAGCCATCTGCCCTTCTCAGAAAGTTGGGCTTCAGGTGGCTCCGGTGCACACAGCATGTTAGTGGATTTGTACACTTTTTTCCCGTGAATCTGTTTATTCTCAGCTCTTTTCAGCAGATTTAACTACTCTGACCTTCGTGGGCAGAGAGGAGCCCTTTTCATGCCTCTTGGGCTACATTCTGTCTTTGCAGTAGGAAAGCAGCCAACAAGGGAAAGGAAATGAGCAGGCATGTCTGTGATAGGATACAATTTATTCTTCGAAAACAAGATGGTGGGCCAGACTTGAGTCCTGGGCCAAGCTTTAGTTTGCAGCTCCTACTATGGTAAAATGGAGAACACCATTCCCTTCCCTCCACTCAGGCATCTGTATCCAGTAACACTATGTTCTTTTTTTCAAAAGTCCTTGAATTAACATGTGCTTCAAAGAATGTTGGACCATATAAGCTCATCTGTACTTAGGTTGGCAAATTTTTTGGAGAGTATCGCATTACCTAAAACCTAACACAAATCTCACAGAGCTCAAGATACTTCTCTGTGAAATTTCATCTTTCAACATCTGCCTTTAATGCAGTTCTCAGCACCAGGAGAAGAAACGTGCTCTCTTCATTGCTAAGGGGAGGATGGGGGCACTCACCAACAGTCGAAAACTATGCAAATGAGATGCTTTTCTGCCTGCCAGGAGATGAAACCAGAGACTGGACTGCTCTGCTTAGTTTGGTTAGGGACACTCTGCGCTGTTGACCACTGACACCCCCTTCCCAGATACACATGGTCCTTGCACATTACAGACCCTGGATAAAACCACAACCTGGAGAGCTCAAGGTGAGTGGCTCAGCTCGGCATTAGGACGGCTTTTGAAAGCATGCTCGAGAAACACTCGAGAAACAGCACCATTTCCGCACAAACAGACACCTCCTCTCCCTTCACAGCCAGGGGCGTTTCCACTTTGGAATGTGATCGTATGGACAGCAGCTCCCAATGCTGTGAGTCCTTACACAACCGAGACACTTCCATTTCTCCCTTAGACTTCTATGACGCACACAGAGAATTTAACTGAAACTGCAAACCAACAGTGTCTGCCCTTTTGCAGTAACGTGACAAACGTTTAAATCTGCTGTTTGGGAACTCTGATGGCAGCTCATTACTGTGTACCTGATACAAATGTACCTTCAGAAATAGTGCCCAGAGGTTCTTAGGTAACAGAAGAACAGCACTTCGCTCTTCGCTTACATCAGGGTCCCCAGATCCCAGTCACGGACCTGCAGTGGGGATGGCTTGCTAGGCACTGGCTGCACCAGCCCAGTGGGAGGTGAGTGAGCAAAGGCTCACCTGTATCTGCAGCCGCTCACTAGCAGTACCATTAGATTTGCATAGGAGCACAAAACCTAATGTCAACTGTGCATGGGAGGGACCTAGGCTGAGGGCTCCTTATGGGAATCTAATCCCCAAAGTGAATCATATCCCGCCTCCACCCGGGTCCGTGGAAAACTATCTTCCACAAAATCGATCCCTGGTCCAAAAGGCTGGGTATCACTGATCTTACATCCACCTAACATGACAGCAACTTCCTAGCTCTATCCCAAGCACATCACGGGTTTGCTAAGGTTCTACTTTTTGTTAATTACACGCAACTGATGTTTTATCTTTAATTTGTCCACAAAGCTCAAATGAACCATGAGCGTTATCTACGAATGAAAATATAAGATGGACACAATCTCACCTTTCCATGCCCTCAAAGAAGCCCCAATTTAGGAGAGTAAAGGACAGCTACCCCTAACTGGCTCCATCTCATCAGAAATGCCATCCTGCAAGTTCTCTGCTGGACAAACCTCGCTCTGGTCTCTTGCCGTTGGCCTGAACTGGTCTCCCAGCCAGCCCTGGAGTACTGCATTGAGGATGCTTGTGTGACACTGTGACCGTATCCCCTGGACGTTGCTGGCATCTTCAAGCCTCAACTCGTGTCCCCATTTCCGTCCTGTTCTTTACTTCAGATCCTAGAAAAGCATTCCCAGGACACTGCATGTATCTGGGAGTGAAAGTTTATTTGTATTCCAAGAAACAACTCCAGGGCACCTATGAGTTTCCTCTACATCCCTCCCTTAGTGCTAGGTTCCCTGAGTAGTCAGGCATTCCTTCATCTGCTGTGCTCTGTGAAACAGCTCTCTTCTGTCCTTCTCAAGTACATTTATGGAGAAACTGGGGGAAATGCCAGGGCTTTCACCTTCCTTTTTACCCCTTTGAAGATGTGGCCCTTCCTCTCAAGATCACTGGTCATCTACTAGGTCTAAAAATTAAAGACTCTACTGATAAATAATGCAGGGTGCTGGCGTCAGAAAATGCCTGGTTTGCATCTCTACTTTGACACCTATTGTTGACAAGTCATTTAAATTCTTAGCTACCTTAGTTCATAATAGGAAACAATAATCTTATGCTATGTACAATGCCTGGTACACACTATACTTTAAATGAAAGCCTGATTATTAGGCTCTAATAAATTATCAGGCAATTATTTTCTGCTGAATAGAGTATGAGGCAGGAAATCGGTGCAATTTGTAAATATCCATGTAGAAACCAAGGTCTGCATGCAGGCTGTGCAGGGACAGGAACACCCCAAGGCGCAGGCAAGGGTAGGTGTGCGGAGCAAGGTGCACCTGTGTCTGGAGGGTCTTGGAGAAGAAACAAGAACCCACAGGAGAGCAAAGAATCTAGAATGGAACCCTGAGACTGCCATTCCACTGGCACTTGTCGCTTCTGTGGCCAAAGATGAGTCAGTCTTAGTCATGCATATTAAAAGGAGTTAATGCTGCCCACCACGCTACCACAAAGTTGTTGTCTTGAATAAATGAACAAATGTCCACAAATGTGTTCTCTCAACAGAAGGGAAGGTCAGGGTGCTGGGTTTGTCAAGCACAGCAGTCTGTGGTCAAGTGTGCTGTTGGGAGACTGATGCATCAGCCACACATCAATATGGTATGTAGGTCTGTTTATAAATATGGCTAAAGCCAAGATGGCTTTTCAACATCCAGATGGATCCCAAATATCTAATTTACAGGACAATTATAAACATTTTAAGAACATTCACCAAAAGTACCCCTGCAAAATTCCTTGTACGCTATTACTTGCCCCAGCAAGGTCTGATTCACACATTATTCTTATGGTACAAATCTGCATAAAGTATGTGAAATACATCTAACTGCATAGTTTAATATCAGGGACATGGGTAGCTACTCAGAGATCCCAACACCCATTTTAAATCCCTTCATACTGCACAGTGTGTATCTCTGTAACAGGGAAGAGAATGCAAAGTAAAATTTCTTTGGTGAAGTTGGCATGGTGATACATACTTGTGATCCCAGCACTCAGGAGGCAGATGCAGAATGACTGCCATGAATTTGAGATCAGCCTGGGCTAGGTAGTGAGTTCAAAATCTGTCTAAAACTAACTATACATTGAGATCCTGTCTCAGAAACAACATTGCATTGGTGAGTTAAGGCATAATGAAAACACTTTAGCATTCATCACCGATAAGAAAGAAATATTTAGTGTTTGGAAGTTCAGGCCAGTGCCCTGAGGACAGAACAGTAACTCACTCATGTTAGTTCCGAGACCTGGCACCGTGTAGGGCTGACTCGTGAGTGTGGGCAAAAGGAGAGAGTGAAGGGTTCAGAAACTGACACAGAGACAAAGGGGTGCATAAAGGTCAACCAAGATGGGCTGGGCCAGAGATAATCAGCCCCATGATTGTTTATCACCAGAGAACTGTCTGTGTAGGGCTCTGGGTTGGTTTGGTGCTTATTTTTTAAGAGGAACAATACAATACAGGACTTGTATTTTATACGATTATTTAGAATAGTCACCCAAAGAATGACATATGAAAGAGTGCAGGAAACCTGTCCACACACTACAGACCAAGGAATCTAGGGGACGGCCTGGATCGCATGATAATGTCCTGCATGAGTCCAGCTGAATACTTAGAGCCCATAACAATGTCTCCCATGAATCCAACTGGAGGCCCAAAGTCCATGACAGCATCTCATGCAGGCCTGTTTCATGGATCTGCGCTGGGAAGGCCCAAAGGTCAGTGGTGGAATCTAGGAAGTCTGTGCCAGTGGGATGAAAGATCTGTGCTAACAGGATGAGGGATCTGCCCTGGAGCCAGGAAGTGACACTCAAAGTAAGAACCAGAGCTCCTCCAAAAGGTACCACAGCCATCCTCAGCAATAGTGAGGTCTCAGCTCCTCCGATGATCAGGAAAGCTGAGTTCCAATCAGGAAAGCCAACGTGACATGCTTCTCCAGCAGACTAAGCTGTGTACCTTCTTCTCTCTGGAGCCAGGAAGCGATGCTCAGAGTGAGGACCAGAGCTCCTGAAACTGACCCAAAGCCATTCTCAGTGCCAACAAGGTCCCAAGCTCCTCAGAGGGTGAAAAGAGCCAAGTTCATCATGAAAGCCAGCATGACGAGCTCCTGCAACAGAACTAACAGCTCCTTATAGCTTCTACCAGCATCTCTTCTTCTCCAGGTCTACCTCTTATGCTGCTGGCAACAAGCCTCAGGGGCCTCCCACACCCAGCCCCATGCTTACTCAGTTCAGCTGGGGATTATAAGTTGACCACCAGTTGTCAGTGAGTCCACTATAGGCTGTCTGCTCCCACCATGCCTAACTTACATATTCTGAACTAAGTTTTTCACGTGCAGCTCTCTTTTGCCCATGGCCATGTATCTAAAGCTACTTCTAAAAGAAAAGTAGAAAAACACTCTCTAATCTTTCACAGCACACTCATCTCTAGACCCGAATTCTGCCGTCTTCTTCACAAACCACTACCCCTGCACCCCAGTACTTTCACCACAAAAGTAGAGCAGAGTTGAGTCTTCATCTGGGGAGCTCCCACCCCACTCTGAGACCAGCAACTGCACAGGCCTGGGCCCTGTCACCAATCACTGTGCCTTAGTTCCCCACTGTGTGGGTATGTGTGTGCACGTGTGTATTTTAAAATATGGTATTTATTAGGTTGAGTACCTAAAGAAAACACACCCAAAAAATAATGGCCCCAGCACTGATGATGACAAGATGTCCAAAGCTTTTGAAAGAAAGATTTCTTTTAGGATTACTAAACTTTGCATAAGAAATCAACATTTGAAAGAAATCACCTGTGTGGAACTCAAGAGAAAAGGAACAATAAATTCACACAAGTTTGCACAGGGGCTCCGTGGAACACAGGCCTCAAGTGGAGCACAGGTCCACTCACACCCAGTGCTCTGGGCAAAGTCGGGTGTGATATTTAAGGGGGACATCTTTCTTCACCCACAGAGGCGTGTTTTGTAACCCACTGTAATGGCTGACACCTATGTCAACTTGAGAAGTTTAGAAGTTTAACTAAGCCTCAGCAGGGAGCCTCTGCAAGAGGAGGGCATGGACATGGTGTGAGTGCAACATACACCCACCCTGGGGGGCAGGGTAGCCAGATATAAGGAGATAAAGAGGCTTGCCCCGTCCCCTTTCCTCTTGCTGCTTTTGCTATCTTCTGCTGCCTTGAACATTGCCCCTGACCATGCCACCCTGCCTTGGAGCCAGCTGATTACAGACAGAAACCTTCACAAACGGTGAGCTAAATAAACCTTTCCTCCCTTAATTTTGGGTGTCAGGTATTTTGTCTCAGCAAGGACAGAAAAGCAACCAAGACACCCGCATAGTATGTTACTTCAGGACTTGTATTTAACTACTGCAGGGTGGCAACCTGCTGCGCTCTGGTTCCTCACCTTGGACTTCCCTTTTAAACTCCCCACTTTTGAACACATGAGTGCAAAGAAATGCAGAGTTCTGAGAAGAAAAGGTGAGGGCAAGGGGAAGAAGCCTAGAGCTATGGTGCTTTGATTTCCTTTGACTCTGATTCCCCCATTTCCTCGTTTGTATAGGGAAGACTGAAATAATGACTCAAAATTACCTAGTATAGCTTACAACATCCTCCACATATATTATCCTACTTAACTTCATCTGGATCTAAATTACACTCTCAAATTGTACCTTTAAGGCCTGGTTTCCAAGACATTTGCTGTTCACCACTTAAGACTTTAATAGACATAATCATTAGTCTTTTATTACTGAGTTCTGCAAAACTAAGGCCATGGTTCATGTTCAAACCTAACCACACCCAATGCTCTGAGCTGAGCACAACCAATGGAGGACACACTGGCCAGTTGAGCCTCCGCCCACGACAACTTGATACCCTCTCGGTCTCTGTTCTGACCACTGCTCTATTTTAATGCTGTGCTGTTGCTGTCTCTGATCTCCAGCTTTACAGCTCGCTCACCTGGTCCCTCGATGAAGGCCTCTGCTTCCCTGTGTGGTCACAACCTTCATGTAGCCCAGGGGCTGGGATGCCTTGCTGCCCCAGCTGCCCCACCAGGACACCCCCTCAAGGGCAGCCCGCATTGGGCGAGGCTAACGTGGACCTCACACCCTCCTCTGCCTTCAGTTCAGGGGGCTGCGTGGGGCAGTCCCAGCTGGCACAGCAAGGCAGAGACAAACCCACTCAACAGAGATCTTCCTTTCTTCTCCCATGGCCCCCTGGGCAGAGCTGTACCTGACTTCTGAGCTCCAGGCAGGCTCCTGAGCCAGCAAGGGGCTCTGACTGCTTGATGCTGGAGTTGTCTCCTGCTGTGGGCTGGAGATGGAGGAAGAGAGCACGGGCAGAGAGTGCCGAGCCTCCACAGACCCAGGTTTTTCTGAAGAATGCTGAGTAACACAGAAGACACCATCTCTGAAAGTACTGGATACTTACGGGAGCTAAAAATATTTCCTCACTTCTTGTCATGATGCAAATTTTGGATTTTGCCATGATTCCCCTCCAATGGCATCATTAATGTGCCCCCTCCCTCTCTCTTTGCCAGTCTCCAAGGCAACAGGACACAGCACTTCCCTGCAACAGTCCCCCATTCTCATTATGACACAAACCTGACTGCATTAAACTGTGGTAGAAATGTATAAAAACGGCTTCACAGCCAACACTGAAGAGTCATTGAGTGGACTGGAGTAATTTAGCCAAAATGTGTATCTTATATGTATATATTCTTAAAGGGCTGGTGAGCTTGACCTTGTAACAGTGAAAACTTCAATTAATCCATTTCCTAGGCTTTTCAATGAATGGCTCGCTGACAAGCCTGGGCTGCTTGGCCATCCCTCTGATGCTTCATATTATGAGAATGTCAAACAAAGCATGAACCCACAAAGGCAAAGCTCTGAGTATCTGGCTCTGCCTGGCTCTGGGGCTTACTATTGTTCTTGTGACCTGGCCCCACAAAGTCAGAGTGGCGTGTTACTTGTGGTTCAGCCTTGTCCCATTCTTACCAGTCATGGCCTCAGACAAAACACGAAGCACCATTATTACTGTGGGGCAGTCTGACCCTGGCACAAGCTGCTGCCTAGAGTCAGGCTGCAGCCCTGGCCCTGAGTCCCAGCTGGCTTTATGTAGGTGACAGATGGTGACCCAACCCGACTTCCCAGGCTGCTCCTCTCTGCAGGAGCCCCCTGTGCTGTTGCAGAACGATCTGTGTTAGTGCTCCTGTCACCTCCCCAGTGCTGGGCATCCACGTCCTCCTGACACTTGGGTCTCACTGCTGGCTAAGCCTCCACTGTTCTGGTGCTTCCCAGGACCCCGCCCATCCCAGTGCAGCCCACATCATACTTGACTGCTTCCTGGGCCCACCAGGCCCCTCAGGGCAGGTCCTGCTGAACAGAGGCAGTCCTGTCACTGCATTTGAGGAAACCACTGCAGGAGAAGGCTTACAGGGAGGAAGCCTGGCTTTTTACACAGTTGTTCTGAGTCAGAAAGCAGCTGAGGTGTGGGGCTGGGAGGCCTTTGGAGACCACACAGCACTGCGGTCCTCGGAGTCTAGGATTTCAGAAACTACTAACATTTCTAAAAGGGGGGGTGGGCAGAGAGAAGGAACATAGAGAGCTGTCCAAAAGCTTGACAAACGTACTGAGAATCTAGGAACGATATAATCTCACTATTTTATACAACAATACAGATTTAACTTTATGCTCAGGTCATCCTGACTTTCCTCTGGCTACTCTGAAGAGCAGATGTGTGCCTGGGCAGCGTAAGTGGACAGGATAACAGCCGGCCAGTCTGCCCCACACCCGAGGAGCACCATCAGAGCAGCGGATCCTTCTGCAGCTGCCCTCTGAGAAACAGGCACTGCAGCAATGCGCCAATAGCAACTTGAATAAAAAATTTCCACTTCAAATGAAGAGGATTTGAAGAGACTCCTCAAACTTGAAGATGAATAAAGCTCATCCTGTGTGCCTAATGTGACTGTGAGCTTTGGGGCTACACAGAGCAAATGCATCTCTTTCTAAGAGGACGGGAAAGTAGTTGCTACTTTCCTTTTCCCCCTCAGAGTCATGGGGTTGAACTTCTGTGTCCTCTATTTCTTTTTATAACTTCTAATCTCAAACATTGTCCAACCTCAAATACTGTTTCCACTTTCAATTCTTCCTGTCAGTGCCTCTGCTCTGCCCAGTCAGGTTTTCTCTGAGCAGCCTAGGAATTTGCTCTTTGGCACCAAAGTGAATAAATGACTCTTAATACGGCAGGTGGGTGAATATTCAATTACTCTCTATGACTGTATTTGAGAGCTTTCCTTGACTATTTCTGCTTCATCAATTCTAAGAAATTTTAGTCCTCTGAAGTCTTCTAATGTGGTTCTCATAAAATACCAAAAAAAGCCATAAAATTACATGCTTCTTTGGGGAGAAGAATAAGAGAGTAAAGTTTCTATGAAAGAATGGTTTCAGCGCCCCTACTCTCCTCCTTGTTCATAAAAGATAGCTACAAAATGGACATTCATCACCAGAAGAAAATATTATTCCAATTTCTCTGGATGGTAAAACTCTGACCCTAGAAGCCACATAAAGCTAAGCAAAGAGCTGATTTCCGTCCTTTGATCCATACTCCAGGTACAAATGAGAAGGGGCTGCCATTTAGGGCTTTTCTGGGTCAGGATGGAAGGAGAGCAGAAGCCAAAAGAACCGAATGGCTTCTTCATTGTTAGCATAAATGCAGGAGATGAAAGGGCACTGCTGGTCTGACACACTCTGCCAAATCAGTGCCCAGGATTGGACGCAGCAGGGCTTAAGGGGGCTGGACGGTCCTGTGTGAACACGAAGGCTTCATCCAAGCTGGAAACAAACATAATGAGCAGTGGGAAGTTCACCTTCCTCAGAAGATTACAAGCTGTGGGGTTTTTGTTCATCCGTTTGTTATTTCGGAGCTGGAGATTGCAGCAGGGCCTTCACATGCTGAGCATGTGCCCGACCATGGAGCTCCACCCTCGGTCCTCTCCCGCTGAGCTTTTCACTCCACCCTCCCACGGTACACTACAGTTTCAGAGCCGACACAATTCCTGCAAGAAGATGACGACCTGCCTATGTTTTCAGGAATGTCACTGAGCATATCCTGACTGTACACATACTCTCCTGAACGAAGCTGGGTACTGGCATAGCAGAAATGGCTTGTTCTTGTCCAGGCCAATAAGGAAAGGAAACCTGTGAGGAGAAGAGTGCTGTGTGCATGAAGTGCTGAGGAGGACTGAGGTCGATGAAGTGTT
Source organism: Dinomys branickii (assembly GCA_004027595.1). Classification (NCBI taxonomy): domain Eukaryota; kingdom Metazoa; phylum Chordata; class Mammalia; order Rodentia; family Dinomyidae; genus Dinomys; species Dinomys branickii. The sequence goes on along the minus strand of PVLD010005991.1, from coordinate 15,635 downwards.
TGCTGAGCATTCGCAGGGCTCTGAGTTCAGTGAGTCACGCAGCCAAAAACAAAAGTCCAAGCTTTTGTGGGGTCACCAAACGGGGCAGGTCTTAGTGCCCCGCTGGCTGCAGGAGAAGCACACAGCATATGTAACATTCTCTCTGGCCCTGGGGAGGAATTTAGTAGCTCTCGGCCCAAGTGTCCTCCACTCTCCAGATAATGTCTTTCTGAGACAGACTTCCTGTCAAAGAAAACTCAAACAGTCATAAAATGGTCCTGGCAAAGTCCTGAGACGTGCTCTATAGCCATAGCACAGAAGTTCCCTCAAAGGCTTCCACTTTGCACTCAGCCAGGGCAGCTTCTGTGGCGTTATCTTGGATGGGCACAGAATCCAAGGCCGTAGGTAAACCAGTTCCCGCGCGGGTCTGCAGTGGTGATGGGAAGAGACACTGGACTTCATCAGAGACACAACCCCCCATCCAAATGCCCTGCAGGCTTTCAGGTCCACATTAAACTCTCAAACCTGACGTGGACTATGGAGGAAGTGGTGGCCGAGTAACCCCAGGCCAACCCGCAGGGGAGGATAGCATCTCTACCTCCTTGACCACAGGACCCTGGCTTGCTGAGAGTGGTCTTGCCAACTCAGTAGCCTTCTGGGCACAGAGATGACATGCACATGAGCCCAGGACTCACTGGGTAGTTGGAAGAAAGTGTCAGAAAACGGTGATGGAACAACGGCGCTGCAGTGCATGGACAGACGTGAGAGGGAAACGGCGAGCTCTGTAACAAAGATCTCCTCACAGCAAGTGATTCGGGGCACCTCTTCTTGGAGTTGGCCAAATAAAACAAGTCGTAACTGGTTCTCAGAGGCAGGCACTTGTTCTTGGTAATGCTGGTGCTTTGCTCATATGTATTTCTAGCGGAAATACGTGACATTATAGAGAGGGCCACTGGGACACAGCAGCACGGGAAGAGGCATGGCTGGCGCAGTCCTGAGGGTGTCTGGGCGGCACATACGCCTGGGTTAAATAGGACTCTACTACAGGCTTCCCTATTGCTGGGGGCTTCACTCTCTCTCCTCACGTTACCTCCTGCACCCACACAAGAAAACCCATCATCCTGGCAATTCTTTTTCACCGGGAATGCCAGAGTCCTGGGGGTCAGATCTCAGGGTTCTTGGAAGTATCAAGGCTGCATCCTCAAATGGAGCAGAGTGAAATGAGTTTGCCATGGTAACATGTTCTTCTTTTCTTTCTTAATGGAGAAGAACACTGAGATGTACCTATTAGGGGAAGTAGACCAGGCTCCACACACCGGCTCTGTACTACAGTGAACCATGTTGCCCTGGCCAAGCTATGGACCTCTCAGAGTTCAAATTTCATTTTGGTAAAATAATGACAACAGTACAGCTTATATCAACAATAATACTTAAGATTCATCAGCCATGTATATTATACAACACATTCTAAGGTTTGCATATGATGATCTCATTCACTAATTACAGTATCATTCCATTGGGTGCTGATTTATCCCCATGTTATACAGTGTGGAAAACATGCTTAGAGGACTCACACTGACGCTTACACCAGCATCTGTGCAGGTGTTCTGGGTGAGCGGCGAGCCTAGGCTCACAGTGCCAATCCACGGACAGGAGGGCACACCCTGCCTGGCATGGTAACTGAAATGCAATAAAAGCGCAATAAAAGTTTGGATATAATTAATAGTAAACTAATATGAACCAGTATAGAAAGTAGTACTTTAAAGACTATTAGAACCTATTACATCAAGTAAAAGACTCCATTTTGCTAATCAACAGTTAATAAACACTGAGGGAAGACTTGAAATTCACTTGTCTTTGCAGCCACAGATACTAGAGCAGCACTGTCAGCAGAGACGTTCTGTGAATATCAGCGGGATGCAGAACTGGAATCACTATACTGAAGAGAAGGACCAGCACAAGACACTTTCCACCGGGCTGGGAGGAAACACTCCCCACACAGACCAGCATCTGTGCTGCATGCTCGGTGGGCTCGTGTCTTCCTCACTACAGGGGGCTCACACAGACCGTCTCCAGGCAGCACAGGACATGACCAACTCTGCTGCGCTCTGTCCTCACTGAGTCATGTGTACAAGGAGTGACCTTCCCACACGGGCTGAGGACACTCACAGCGAGGTGCGGATGGCTCTCCACCTCCACCTCTGGTCAGGTTAAACCGCCACGCCACCAAATCCTGAGCAAACTGTTAGGTTCAGTGTGAGGGAATCAGAGCTTGTGGAGCTCACTTCTAATTATGCATGTTTAAAAACATCAAATATCATAAAAAAGTAATTTCCTTAAAATATTTTGGCTTATGATACTGCCTGTTAGAAAAGTTCATTCTTATAGAACTTCAGAAGGTATTATAGAACTTACAGAGAATGAAAAGACAAGAGGGTAAACTAAAATATTACTTTTAGGGGGATTACTAAAATCTAAATTTTAAAAATGAAAAAATTTGATGCAAAAACTTTATGTCTTTCTCAAGGCCTCAGAATTGGTAAATAGCAACCCCGAGAATGTCTGCTGATCAGCGATGCTTCCAGAAACTGTGGCCTTGGAAGTCACCCTCTGAGAACAGGTGAGCTTTGGCACTGTCCAGATTCAGAGCTAGGTAGCATTACGTAAGCACACACGTCTTAATGCCCTTCATCATGTTTAAATAATTTTTTTCTCAATGACACATTTTGTTTATTCCCCCTTGAATTAAATAAGGAAAAAGAAAACAGAGAAGAGAAAAAAGAGAAGACACTATCCATATTTTATACAAATCAACAACTCTTTCTAGAAAATTATGTTTAAGAAAACACATTTGGACAAAGATGGTACAATAAGCAATACTGCTAACCTTGTGACTGTCCTCAAGTCAGCACTTTCCATTAGTGTGAATCTGACACTGTGTGTGCATGTGTGTGTGCGTGTGCATGTGCGTGCGCACAAATGCGGTCTCACCAGCCTTCTGTGTGGCTCTTTTCACAGCGGAGATAACAGAAACCTGAGCTCTGCAGGACCTAACTGTCATCATGCAAAGGACCGTTTCTCTGACACTGTCAAGCCTGGGTGCAGAGGGCAGGGCTGTAAAGGGAATCACTGCAGCAGTTACCTAGGCATGTAAAGGACTCTCTCGGCCACCACAAAGCCCACCCTGAAGAAGAGGTTGCTGGCGGGAATGAACGGGAACACCAGGAACAACAAGCCCACGAGGACTTCCTTGTGCTCCAGCCTCTGCAACACACAACAGGGAAGGGCAGGTTAACTTTGGTTTACTCCACTTCTGTAGCATTTCACCACACCATCACTTTCATTTCTGCCTCTCAGGGATGGACCGATAAGTCAGAACATGCAAACCTTTTGCCCAGTGAACAGAATTTATCCTATAAAGCCTCAGGCTAGAATCACTGACACCTCAAAATGCTCATGGGTGCCCCAGATGCACATCTGCCACCAAAACATGTGATACTGGCTGTTGTGGCTTGTATCTAGATGTCTCCCCAAGCCTCAAGAGGTCATAGGTGGGGCTTTTCCAAGACGGCTGAATCTATGGCATGTGAGTCCGGGATTAAGGATGTGATAGTGGGACTGATTCATGGTGCAGTGCTAGGATTCAGGCTGCCCCACTTGGGCGGTGAGTGCTACCTGTCCAGGTAGCCTGAATAGGACATAAGGAACAGAAAGAAGGTCACTGCTTGCTGCTCTTGCTACCTTCTGCCTGCCATGGACAGTCTCCTCTGTGATGCCCATGAGCCATACTGCCCTGCCTTGGAGCCAGCCAACTATGACCTGAAACCTCTATAAACTGTGAGCTAAATAGACCTTTCCTCCTTTAACTTTGGTTGTTGGGTATTTTGTCTCAGCAAAGAAAAAAGTCACTAAGACACTGGCAGAAAGGGGCCAGGGACTGCTGGTCCTTGCTCTTGGCTGGCCCTACAGCAGCCCTGCTTCTTGGTTCTGGAAGCTTCAGAATCGCTGTCCCGTAGACACTTGGGGACTGTTCAGGAGCAAAGCAGAAGGACAGAACCAAATACACTGAAACCTGTGTCTCTAAAAGAGAGCTCCTGAAAAAGGAAGACGAGGAGGAGGAAGAGGAGAAAGAGGAGGAGGAGGAGGAGAAGCTAACTAAGGAAGCAGAGTTCAGCACCGTGGAAATTAAATGCTGACAGTGAGATGTAGACACCAATGAGCGCCCCTGACTGCACTGAGGAGTTTCTAAGCACCTCTCAAATTAAGCCTGGAAAGTAAATTACTCTATCAACATTTTCATAATAAAAAAATCATTACAAAAATTCATTAAATTGACAAAAGACCGTTTTCTAATATTTGAAAAGATTTTTCTTAATCTTTGTGTAATTAGTTAAAATTATACAAATTAATTTGTAAAGATTTTAATAATTGAAAATTTTCTCTTTAATATAAATGTGTTACTATAAACACTGTAAAAATTAGTTTGTATTTCCAAGGATATGGATGATACAGATATATCTGAAGAGAGTTCTATTTAAAATAAACTTTAATGGATTGAGTATTATTTTTTCTTCAAAAAGTTTAAGAAAACCAAATAGAAACTTCCATACTGTAATACTGAATGTCACCTATAAACTGTTACTTTTAATAACTGGAAAAGAATAAAAGACTTTCATAAGTTTAAACAAAATTTCCTAGTAGAAATTGCAAATGTGTTATGAAAAACAGGATTTTAAACATTTTGGATTTAAACATCTTTTACAAACATCACCTGGATTTTTAAACTAACTACAACATATAGAATAATATAACTTCTGGGAGTGAATCCATATAACTTGGATAGTTTTCCCTAAAATAATAATGCTACTTTTATTAGTAATAATCTCATGGGTCCAGGCCCTTTAGGAGAAAAAACAGTTTGTATCATAAGACTTCAACTCAAATGGATGTAAAATAATGTTCTATTTTTAGAATCTATTAAAATTAATAAAAAAGGATAAAAGAGAAAACAGGAGCAGATTCATTTTGTTTAAACATTGTGAGTTATCACTGTGATTTATAATTTGAATTCACAAAGTACATACATGATTAAGAACTTAAAGTGCAAATTTTAACAAAGACCAAACATCTTCACAAGAACCCTGTGACATCAAGAGCAGAGGTTTCCGGATACTGCTGAAAATAAATCCCAGTGTGTCTTATGTGCCCCACATTCACCCAAACCTGTAATTGAGGTGCCCACCAGCATTCTCATGGGTGCACTTTTATTTTTTAAAGGTAGTTGATTACATCTTTTGACCTTTTCCAAAAGCTGAAGTGCTGTCCACAGAGGTATTCAGGCACCTTCTGCAAGGTTTCTTGCTTTTTTGTTAATTCACCCTAGGGAGGCACTCCACACATCTGGGCTCAGGTGGTGCTCTGTGACCCTGCACAGCGAGCCCCAAAGAGTCTCCTATCTGGCCCTATCTGGCTGTTGTCGGAGCCCTGAGATGTTGTCACCCTGACATTCCAGTCACCTATCCATAGCCATCTTCACCCTGGTGCCCTTCATGCCCTTCCTCCAAGGAGAGCCCAAGCAGCCTCGGTGGGAAGCCCCTTCCTCCTTCGGTGGCTCAGGTGAGGGCAAGGCTGTGCCCCACCTCCTCAGGGTCAGGAGCCCCTGCACTAGGCAAGACCCATGGCCTCAGGCTGGGGACACAGAGATATGGGACAGTGGAGAAGCTTCAGACTGGAAATCCTGGTGCAGGGCTCACCTGTCCTCCACCAGTTTCTGCAGGGCCAGGCACAGCCCCAGACTGCTGTCTGTGCTCACTGACCGTCAGCTCCCGAGGGTGGTGAGCTCCCCGAGGTGACCCCGGTGCAGGCCCCTTACCTTGGGGCCTGGGGCAGACACTAGCTGGGTAAATCAGTAAGTGAATAAAGGTACCTGACAAGCGGGGAGGGGGTTGAGAGCTGATGTTTAACAATCTGGGCTTGAAAATGAACAAATGCTTACAAGGCAGACAAGTGGGGTGAGGGACAGTGTTCACAGATGGGCACCTTGCAGGGAGAAGAGAAGGAACAGACAAGGGGAGAGACTACACCAGGTAGCAGGTGATGGACGAGGAGGGTCCCATGCCCTGCTGTGAGCTGACCTTCACCCTGGGCTGCAGGGAGGCAGCACCGGGCCCGTCATGCACACAAGAGACAGACTGAGTGCACACAGTGCAGGTCTGGCCTCGGCCTGTGACCCCCACCCCCCACAGTACAGCCCAAGCTGTCTTGGGCAGGAGTGCTGGACCTTCCAAACTCAACTACAAAACGCAGGAGGCCAGCCTCAGCGTTCAGAGGGGCAGGATCACCAGGAAGATTTCTCGAGCATCACAGATCCCGTTACTGGAACGATGAGCTGTGGGTTGGTGTTCTACCGCCCTCAGGCTGGGCTGATGGAGCATTTTCCTTTATTTTTAAAATATGTAATTAAGACAGAGCCCAAACTCAATGACATTTCATTATCTTATTTTGAGAAAAATAATATTCATGAAAAGTTGTTATCTTCAAATTGAATTGATGATATGCTCCTTATCTCCCCTTCTCTCCAGTCAAGGATTAAAAATATTTTAAAAAACATACCTTTTTCTTGCAACACAAATCAGCTTGACAAGCATGAAGCTCTACCGTTAGGAAGAAACATGGTAGACTCTCTGGAATGGGAATTGAGTGGGAGGAGCCTGATTTCATATCCCCTAGATCACAGGGGTGGAAAACTGGCTAAAAAATTTATTGCCTATTTCAGTCAAATGAGTAGGATAGGATGCAAACAAAATTCAAGGAGGTGAAAGAAAATTTGTGGTATTTTTCAAGGTATACACAGTACATTTATTTCTAGGAAAAGAGGCAAATGGACATTTGCTTATTCTAAATTACATTAGGGACAGAAGAGACAGGAGAATAAAATAATCCAATAACACATCTAGTTAGTAATACATCCTATTTGTCTGGTTAACTCTGCACCTTCAGACAAATTACTTCTGTGAGCCTCAGTGTGATGATGGGATAGATCAAAGAAAGCAGCCTGTGTCTGTAGGGAAATGTGTGAGACTCACTGTGACAAGCATTAGGTGTGATCTCTCTTTTCCTGCTTGGGAGGAATACAGCCAAGTTCCTCTGAGCTGCCGAGAGGTAAGACTCTCATCTCAACAGCTGGCCTAGGGAGCCCGAGACCCACACAGTTAGCATCAGAGCAGACACATCTGGCCAAAGAGCTCTGGAAGAGCTTCAGAGCCATGAGCTGCCTCAGGAAACTCGGCTCCAGAAGCGGAGTCCAGCCTAGCGGCCTTTGTTTATGCTCTCCCCTGCCTGCTTCCAGTTTACCTTTTAAGGCACAGGTCATAGAAGCACACACAAACAGGTCATAGACACACACACACAGGTCACAGACACACACACACACACACACACACAGAGTCATAGACACACACACATACACACACACACAGAGTCATAGACACACACACACACACACACACAGAATCATAGACACACACACATACACACACACACAGTCATACACACACACACACACACACACACACACACACGCTCTGACCAGCAGCATGCAGGTGAGTGTTCATGAAAATAGGATGCCTCTCTGACCCTCTCCCTCCACTGTGGGCTGTTCCCTCCTGAGAGGCAGAGCGTAGGCTTGGGATAGAAATTATCACCACGGTTACTGTACATTTTCTGTCACTGCTAAACACGTTTCAGAGAAATGATACTGTGCATTTAGCGCATAAGAGTGTTTACAACGTTTGTACAGATTGTGGGTATATTTCAATCCCAAGGATTTTAAGGCCCTGGGCTATAGCTGTCTACAACCAGCTGAACAATCCTCAGGAAAGCTGGTGCCAGCAGAACTCCCCCTCTAACCCTGCATTTAAGGCGTCTGCCTCGCTGACAACCAGCATGGGCAAAGACTCATGATGCTCCTTTTCACATCTGCTTATGAGTCCACTTCCCCCTTTAGACTATGGATTCCTCTGTGGTGGCCTCTAAGCAGATTTAAATTTATCCACATGCTGACATGTACATAACTTGCACTTAACAAGTATGTGTCCTGGTAGTAAAGGCGGGGGATGAAAGCTGGACTACCACTAGGACTCTGTAAGCACTAGGTTAGCCTTTCAGGTTCTCATAAACAGGGAAATCTTTTCAGGTGGAGGAGAGTAATCCTCTGAAATACAGTATTTGCAACATTAATTAGGGGTGAAAGTCCCCAGTCCTTGAGTATCCGAGAGGACCTTTTAAGTTGCAGCACTGATCTCCGCCAGCAAGCTGCTGGTCATTAAGACACACACAGTCCTTCTCTGCAGAGCTCTAGCTCTCACTGCTGTTGCCGCTACTTCTTCTCATATGGCCGTATGACCTTCAGCTTTCATTTTACTAGTATTCGATTTGAATGTTTTGAATATTTTGACTTATTATTAACGTAACCAAGGAAGCCAAAGTACTTTAATCATCTGAAACCTACCACTGTTCCACCTGTTAGTGCCCATGAGCCTCACAGGAGGGTTTGTTCTGGCTCCACTGGATGATGCAGAGGGTACAGGGCCACTGGGCAGCTCATCCCTTGGCTAAGTGCCTCACAAAGACCATCCTGTGGTACGGCAATGCAAGTCTCAAGTTTAATGAAATCTGAAGTCATCTTCACAACTCTGAGGAGGCGAGGGCTACTGCCCTGGGCTGGAATAACTTCTTACTTTGGATTGCTGGGTCCCCCACAAAGAGATGATCCTGCATCAGCACCGTGCCTGGGAGTGAATGCATTATTCTGAGATGTCTTTCTTATGGTTGCACATTCCTTCAGGTCTTCCTGCACAACCTGGGTGTCCTATGTTGCTTCTGTATGTTTTAAGAAGTTTTTGCAGCCCAGCACCCTCCTTGTCTACAGGAAATGTATTGGTGAGGGCCTCCATGTAGGCACGTTTGATCTGTAATTTATTTACAGCATCACGAACTCTGCATCTACCCTTGATATTTACTAATGTTCTCAAGGAGGAAGATAATACAGACTGCCTTGAGGGTGGGAAACTGACCTCATTCCAAGCACTGGCCCTGAGAAACCACAAGGACTATTTTGAAGACCAGAATAGGCAATGCCAAACCAGAGGGAAAACAGAAGAGCTGGCAGCTGGGGACAGTGAACCTGCTTGTGCTCTGCACAAAGGCACCTTCAATCCTCGTGCTCCCCGTGCCTGCAGCTCACCTGGCCTCGCTGATAGGACTCTCTGCATTTTAGCAGCCCCTCCCACTCCCCTATCTGGCTTGGTCTGCCTGTTCACAGGCACAGCTCCTGTACGGGGCCTCACTGTTACCTTCTGAAAATGGGCTGTCTCTCCAGCTCATGCACAAGTTTCATTCTCAGAGTCTATTGTAAGTGTATTAAGCATGTGGAAATTTAATCTGAGTCTGGCGGTATCTTTGGGAAGTGGTTAGACCTGAGCAGGTCACAGGGCTAGAGCTTCCTGACTGAATCCTGGGGTTTTATGAGGAGAGGGGGAAAGAACCAGAACACAGAAAGACACACCTGCATTCCCACCATGACACACACCAGGGGCAACCTCCATCACGCCATTCGAACACCCATCGTGTCAACAGTCGGCTACATAAGCCTTTTCTTCTTTATAGCATAGTCTGCTCTTGGCGTTTGTTATAGTAGCAAAAATAGACTAATACACTTGCCCAGCTGCTGCTCTCATTGCCAGGCATCTGTGGCAGTTCCTGTCTTCTGTCCTTCGCATCATCTGGCGGGTACCATCATTCCTCAATGACCGCATCAGTGCAAAGTATCCCTGTGTTTCCTGCCAAGACTCCAGCTGGCCGGTGAGCAGCACGAGGCTGCAGTGTCAGAGGAGAAACTCGGATTCTAAAGGAGGCTCAGCGCTCTGACTCGGGGAGTGGGCAGAAGCCTGCTCCAGTACCCCTCAACTTGGTTCTCTCTCTATATGGTTTTCGTCACTGTTTTTCTTGAAGTTTTCACCCTTGGGTAAGCCACTTTTTCTAAAGCCACTGAAGTAATAAAATATTTAAAATGTGTAAATACGCTAAAGACAAACACTTTCCTGAGACAGCTTTTTTTCATCTTGCAAGTGAGATAAAGATCAATGGCTCAGTAGCTAGAGAAAAGGAAGTTTGGAATTTCTACTTCTACCACAGTATCGAATGCCGCAGACCACTGATATGACGCCAAGGAGACCTGAAAATCTGAAGCCAGTGACAATAATACTAGAGACAGCTCAAGCTCATCTTGTGGCAGGGAGAGTAAGAAAACTTGATGCTGGTGCTGACATCAGACATTTAACCGGCTCCTGATTTAGGTCCAAAGAGCCAGATGCTGCCGGAATGGGCACAACTCATACCTCAAACGTAGACACAGAACCCGCATCCGCCCAGTCTGCAGTCAGCGGGGTCAGCTGAACCAGGACAGAAGGTGGCTTGTTTTCAAGACTGCAGCAGCACGCTGCCAACCCACATGCTACTTGGCTCAAGCGGGGGATACTATTTCCTCGCTTTCACGAGCTCTAAAGTTTACCCATAAGTGCACACAGAGCAAATTTTAAAAGGGGAAATGAATGAAGAAATTATACCCCTCAGAGACAAAAGGAGACTTGTGCACCCGACGTCTACACAGCCAAGTCAGACACTGCTTTCTCCCAGGCCAAACTCGTTCCACCCAGAGGCGCTGCCAGATGCCCTAATGAGCACTCTGGCAGGAGGCAGATTGAAATCCGCCTCTTCATAAGCTGACATTCTAGGTTTATGATCTGGACTTCAGTGGTTTTGTGGCTGTTGCTGACAGAGTTTTCTGTTTGATTTATTTTTAATCAACAGACTGAACTGTCTCACAAACACTGGCTCCTGGTATGAACGCTTATCACACCAGAGTACACATTAACCTCCGCAGGGTTAAGAGGGTGGCCTGTGGGTGTTCTCACACTGCTTTGCTTGAAGGGAGAGAGACAGGAAGTCACTAGTGCATGGATATCCCCCACCTCTCAGGCCCCTCCACAGGACCTCAGTGCTTCCAGCCAGGCCCGCTTCCCAAGGGTCTCAGCACCCCCCAGTGATGCCACAGTATGGAAACCTAGCCTTTATGCAGGGCCTTTGAGAGCCGCTCCAGGAGCAAACTGTCACAGCCACAGAACGCTGGGTCAAGGCAGTAAGAGGACTCAGGAAAGGAACAAGATGGAGTTAAACGCACAGGCAAAGCCAGGAGTGAATGGAGTTTGGATGCGGGGGAGGAGACAGGCCGAGAGTACACAGGATGCACAGCATGAACGACTCTGCCTTGTGGGGAGCATGTGCCCAGCGGAAGCCGTCTCTGCCTCTGACCACAGCTCCAGGGTCCCTTTAAGGAGACTCTGCCTCCAGAGCAGGAAGCTGCAGACTTCTTTGGAGTAAGAAACAATAACATGTTTTACTTCTTCACACAGCAAGTCACACTCACCGGAAAGGCATGATTCATTTAACCAAGTCGTACTGTTACACAGAGGACAGATCACTTGTCCTGTACCCAAAATTAACAAGAAGGATCCATAAGACACATGTTGTTTTATCATTTAGTGGAGATAAAAACATCTGAAGCAGCATTTCCTAAAGACAATGATTTAGCATACTTTATCAAATAAATGCAGATAAAGATGTGCCTGGTTCATTTTAGCTTGGTCTGTATGAGTGTGACAAGGTGTTTAATAAACCTTGGAAGCACCTGACATCAATAGATGAATGGATTAAGAAAATATGGTACATGTACTATTTTTGGAGTACTATGAGGCTATAAAAAGGTAAAATTGTTATTTCTAAGTGAATAAATGCACCCTGAGGCCACAATGCTAAGTGAAATAAATCAGACACTGAGGTTAAATACTGCATGGTTTTTCTCAAACAAGAAACTAAAAGTATAAATACTTTAGGAGCACAGAGAAGCGAGGAAATGGGGAGGAGGACTGTGGAGATGGGAAGGGATCACAGATAGAGGGGGTGGGAAGGAGGGAAGGAGGGGAGATGAAGTAAAAGGTTCAAGATGCTTATGCATCATAAACACAAGCTAATAAAAAAGAGAAGGAAATAAAAAAGAACCAGAAATATTTTTAAGAAGTTGAAGTTTCCTTGGCTGATTGAACTTCTGGAGGTCCTGCTATTAAAGTGGACTTGATCCTCTTCCTATGTACCCATCCACAACCCAAATACCTCCTGCAACCAAGACAGGCTGCCTTTCGCTGGACAACACCCATTTTCCTGCTTAGCTGCATGATGTTACAGCCTGGTAGGTAATTGTGGAGGCAGTGAGAAGGCTCTTTTCACAAATTGCTGGCATGATTGAATAAGGGTCTCTCCTCACTTCTAACTACAGCCTCCCTGCTGGGCTCACAGGCCAAATTCACCCCTAACAAAGGCAAAGTGGCAAAGGATGGCAATGAAGAGCTAAAATGCTGTCAAACACTGTACTTTTCCAGTTTTAGCAAACACAGCCCTATTTTCATCATTTCAAAGTATGGAATATGCCTACACAGAATGGCCACATCCCACAGAGTGGCAACAACCTAGATCTCTAAGGATCCCATGGCAAGAGCAAACTTCACATACCATGGGGGCTGACACCAGGGAGAGGGGGCACCTCACCCAATAACCACAAGTAGAAATTATATTTTTCTTGGGAAATGCTCCCAAGACAGAAGGTAAAAAATGTACTAGAGAGAAGCCGAGAATCACTGTGTTTCTCTAGCAAGTACGGGCATTGCACTTGTCTCAAGTGCTGGCATCAGCCTGGACAGGGCTTCAGTGTATAATAAGCAGCATAATAAGCAGAAAACTAAAGTTCATTGGCCAAAGTCACCCAAATCCGAAGGAAACGTGATGTGCTGGAAAAGAGAATTTTCAAAGCAATGCCAGCAAAGCTGATATTAATAAATGTTTTTCCCAATTACTTTTTAACACTAAGTGCCAGAGGCCTGGGTTGTAAGTGCACGGAGCCAATTTGCCCATTTAAAGTTGCCAAATCCTTTCATAAAGACTGGTGGCCTCTGGCAATGAGAGTCATATCAGATACAAAAACGACAGCAAGTCTAGATGAGATTGCCAACTGCATGACTACTTACCAGGAATCACATACTGCCTTTTAGGAATCCCCCCACCTTCCCGGTCCCCATTCCCTCAGAGAACCCCGCAGGACAGTGGCCCTGGGAGGAGCTCGAGATAGGGACCATGCAGGCCTGGCACACTGCATCTGCTGACTGTCTTCTTACAATCAGTATTAAGGAGATGAAAATGCAATTTTTAAATTTATTACATCTAAAAGAAAAGTGCATGTGGAGAGATACATATGGTGCCGCTGTAGTCTCACTTTGGAGCTTGCCATTTGGTGCACAATGAATCCGCAACTGTAGGTGACAGCCCCCTCCCTCACTGCACCCTGACTCTCAGCGCTAACAGGTGTGTCCAACACACATGCATTTCCAGCGACAGCCCGCATGCACGCCCAGGAAGTAGTCTCGAGGCCTTGTGTTCCACAAACAATTGCCTTTCAAGGAATCCTTTTCCATGTGGTATTGCTGAAGACAGAATTAGGAAATTCTTTCCCTGATGATGCTGTGATTGTCATTGTCTTTGAAGCCATGAAGAAGGCAAGCAGGACAGTGTCTACCCACTGCCCAGCCACGGACTCGCCACATGTCCAACCATCCTCATACCTCTCAAAGCCTCTTATAGGAACAGGAGGAGTTTCCACATTCAAATCAATGACCATTTCTTAGGTACTTTTTGGCAAATTCACAAGGCTTAGGGCAGAGTGTAGGTTCTGTGAAGTTCTATGGTAAAGAACATGCTTGATACTTTAAACCTCCTGCTTCTGAAAATACATTTCAGTACAGAATATTCATTTGGAATAGCCTTGCTTATTGTCTGGTAGGATACCATAGTATACGTGAGGAAAAGCTGGTATAAACTGCTCCAGTAGGATTAAATTACAAGCGTTTCCACTATAGGCGTTTCTATAACCTGCCCTAAAAAGTCACCACACTGTCTGACCAACAAGTTTCTACTGCAGCTCCAAGTCTGGGTGAGATGCACTGTCTGCTGCTCTGTCCTTGGGAGAAGTGGAGGCAGCTGATCACCGTCTTCTATGCAGCCATCATAGTCCAGGCTCCAGCAAGAGAAATCCCAAGTGCAGGGAGGTTTCCTGGACAGTGAGTCAGGGCCTGAGTTTGTAAGGGTGATTTTCTTCAAGGTGAGCATGGGATGGAGGCGGACAGAAAATCAGGCTCTTCAAGGCACTTTCTGGTTCTTACGTTACCTTATCTCCAGGTGCAGCATGTTTGGAGCCAGTGAGTGGCTAATGGATGAAATCCCTTTATCTGACCTTATTGTTATCCTCTGTAAATGAGCAATCCTGAGCTTATATGTTTCCTACAAATACATTAAGATCATTCCCGCTTTAATCACATTTTAACTCATATGGTACTAGCTGCAATGGGTCATGCTTCTCAGGTGCCTGGTGTCTACCAGCGACACAGGTGACAAAACACAACTACTAGAGAACTCCCTCCAACCCACGTGCCATGTCAAAGTGCTTCTAAAATCTCCCCCTTCCTCTGCTATGGTTCTCTCAGGAAAATGAGGTCACTGATTAATCATTCAACAATGTTTTCTTTCCGTTGAAAGAGAGTCTCTCTGAGCATCATTCTTAGAGGTGGCCACTTAAAGGATTTAGAGGTCACTTTCATCTTTTTTTTCTCCCAGGTACCACTTTAGGCACTTTGGAATACACCAGTGACAAAACATCCCTGCCTTTCTAGAGAAAGAAGGAATGGGGAGGGAAGTGAACAACGAACATATGTGAGCAGATCCGGTAGGAGGTATCCACAGTGTAAGGTGGGCACGAGGCGAGGTACGCTTCTCAGTGGGGTAGGAGTAGGCCTCAGTGAGAAGGCAACGAGGGGAGACTAGATGGGGACTGAGCAGCTGGCCATAACCCTCTCTTTATAGGAGGAAACGGTTCAGGAAAAAGCAACAGAGATAGCGGGGTAGGAGCAGGATGAGATTCTGGCACAAAGAATGTTTCAGGCCATGACCAAGTACAGCTGACTCTGAAAGGAACAAGGAGCCATGAGAATACCTGAAATAGCAGACGGACACAGCCAGACTTATATTTGACAGTAGCTACTGTAGCCACTGTGTCAAGAGGAGAGGGGACCCTGGTGTGGGCAGGAGCAGGCAGACTGACCGGAAGGCTGTGATGGGGTTCCTGGGAGGGAAAGAGGTGGACTGTTGCTCTGGGGACAGTGGTGGAGGTGACAGGAAGGGGTTGGGGTCAAGATATTTTCACAGTGTGGCTGACAGGCTATCTTGGTGGACGGAACATGGCATTTGAGAAGGGGGGAAGACAAGGAAACCCTGAGAATTTCAGCACCAGCAACCAGAGGGGAAACACTGCCGAGAGAATCACCTGGTGGCAAACTCAGGAGTGGAACATGGCTGAATGTGAAGTATCTACATGGAGACCCGGCCTCTATCATTTTATACCAAGTGATAGAAACCAAGACCCCACATGGAACCAGACCAGACCTTCTGGCATGAGAGAAGTCTTTATTGGGGGAGGGACAGAGTAGCAGGCTACCTAG